>JALIZH010000928.1:0-16057 GCA_030522465.1 Rhipicephalus appendiculatus | reverse complement strand
TTATCGAGTGCAAAAAATATGAATCGCAACGAAAAGTTCTACGAGCAAGTCTGCTACTTTTAGATACAAGGCCTTTCACAATGAAGAAAATACTAGGTCCATGGCCAACGGCAGGCCTTCAGAAAAGAGCGCTTGTCGCCTTCAAGAAGTTTCTTGAAGAATCAACTCGATGTCGCCTTCCCCTTCATACTAAAGGAACAGTGTAATATTGTGGTGTGCGTTTGATTTTTATGTGTAATCATTTGCCTCAGTGTGTTTTGCTGTGTATGTCAAGCATTACAGAATATTTGAGTTTGAACTTCTACATGTGAACTGACTCTCCCTATCTGAACTTGTGATACGACACTTGTGCACATATGATCCTATTAGACTTATTTGAACTCTCATGTAATGTTCGGTTGTGTTGTATTTTCACATCGTGTGTTCTACTGTATTGCATTGTGTGACCTTATTATTTTTCTTAGTACGCATTTTGTCTACTAAGCGAGAAGGAGGAGCCGGTGCCACCATAATGGCACCAACCTCTCCTATTTCACCATTTCAATAAAAAAAAAACCGTTTCCAAGAATGATTAGAGTGGTGTTAGTTCTGCATTCATTGACCTACGTGGGCGACGTGTGCTATCACGGCAAGCGCAGCCGCACAGCCTCGAAACGATGTAGCGTGACCTCTCATACTATAAAAGAGTAAAGCAGCCACGCCCTTGGGTGTTTCGGTTTCGCCGCTACATTGGCCGGATTTCAAAAGAGTTACATCTTGTTTTTGCCGCAATTTCTTCTTTTCGTAACTTTTTCTATTGAAGCAACCTCAAGGAGGTAGAAACTAACAGGTTTTTGTAGATGCGCTGGGAAAGCAGGAAAAATTGTAGGTATGCTGCCAGGCCGCAGTCTGGTCGTCTGCACCGTTCTGTCAAAGCAGCATTCTTCGAAGTGAATGGAACAGAGGTGGTCACCGTCCTTAGCTCTCCAACCATTTCTTCGAACGGCACGTTACCAGGCAGAACGCTGTGCGCAGTCATTCGGAAACCTGTAACACGTACAATCACTTCTTGGAATGTTGCGTTTACAATTCCTCGATAAACATGCAACCAATTCGATTTCCCTGCACCGGATAAATATGCATGCGCGCCGTCAGTCTTGTCTCGCAAAAAAAAAAAAAAAAAAAACAACGGAAAACTGGGAATTATAAGGGTGTTCAGACTTCCTGCTCGTACCGATAATGCTCGATGCGTCCAGCTAGACGGCACGTGCATTAGCAACTACAGCCCATTGGTACTTCGTGCATACAATTAAAAGTGACGTACAATGTCGCGTTAGCTAGCATTTAAAGCGTAAAATTCTCTTCCATACAACTGTACGCATGTATTACATGCATGCATGCGCACCTTTCAAATTGTTTCCAGTTAACAGCATGCACGCGGAAAAAACAAACGGTTGTCAGCGAATGAAGTGAGGACTCTTACACGTGAAAAGTGATCCCAGGCGTCTTCTTAATGCGATTTGTGCAGCCATAAGCGACGGACGAAGTCACCATGGCCTTGTAAAATGTTTAACTGCTTTACAAAAGCATGACACCGTCCCCAAACAGCACTGCGACGGCGGGACGACGAAGCGCACTCCGTCGTCTGCTTCCGAGTATTTCCTATATCAATATGGCGGCGACCGGCGTCACTTACGGGGGCGGCGCGTCCCTACTTACGGGGGCGCCACCTCTTTCAGAAGACATAGTATATAACCTCCTTGGTCACAATGCCACATTCTGCCGGTAACAGGCTGTGCATGAACCTCATTTCACTACCCATTAAAGAAATAGACAATTGGGTTACCCAGACATGCCCTTTAAATGAGGTACAAAAAGCTTCCACCAATTCATGGCCCAGGCGTGCGCATTTGCCTGTGCATGTCCGGCATTGCACATGTACTCTGAATTTTTTTAGGTATCAAGAATCTGGGCAAAAAGCTACGATAACACTGCTCACTAAAGGGCGGAAGCCTCAATTACTCGTTGAGAGTCAGTGACTCAATTACTCAAGTATCAATTACTCATTGAGAGTCAGTGCCTGTGTCAGCCAAATGCCAGTTTCTTTAATGGGTTCTGAAAGGAGGTTCTTGTGTGACCTGTTAATCTACAGAGCACGACAGCATGATTACTTGGGTTACCACGTGAGTGACCTGCATGTATATTGACGACGACGAAAAATAAAGTTAGTTGAAAGTTTGTGCTGGTCTGTGCCGTCTGCATCTTTGTATTCGCCTCGTGTGCGACCGATGGCGGCGCTGCGAACGGCGCTCCGGTGACGCAAGGGCGGGGGATTCGGCTTTTGTCGTCTGCTACGCTCTGGCTAAAACAGCAGCATTTTCGTTATAGTTCGCTCGCGTCGCACGGCGTTCCTCGACTACTAGCTGTATTTTCTTCTTACGATATTTCTTGAGATGGCTGCTAGCATTACATGAGTTTAAGAAACGTTAACATTTAACATGTCTTCTGTATACCGACAGCCATCGCGGTTAGGTTCATGCCCCCGAGTTCGTAGCGTCGCTCACTGGGCTGGATGGCGTTGAAATAGCTTACGTGAAAGCGCGAACGCCCCCTGCAAAGTGAGTTAAAGAGAGTCTACGCTGCTTTGAAATCGCAGCGCGATCAATTTTGCGGCTTATTCGCAAAAATCAGCGTTGTGTAAACAGACTTGAGATGAACGAAAATTCACGCTCCACTCCCAATTGTATTCATCTGGACTTGTGCAAACACGACAGCCGACAAAATGAAATCGATAAGCTCATCGACCAGCGGGTTATTGCGGACCACTAGCATAGATTGGGCGAGCTGGATGCAAATAAGATCGCTCGGAATGAAACGCCAGCAGTGGTGCGCGTGGTACAGTTCGACTCTTATGATTAGAGATAGATACGTTCATGAGCCGCATTCATGTTTTCGATCGCGCAGTGCCTACTCGACTGTGCGAGCCTGCCAGTGGTAATGACAGGATGACGCGCACTATATTTCTAATCCTTGGGCAACGCGATCCGCTGCAGTGTTCGCGTTTCACTTCACACCGATAGTACAGCTTCGTAAACATTAGGAAAAATCGGCGAATGTGTCCAGGAATAGGAGAAAGAGAGCTCTTTCCCACCATTCTTTTGGCCCCTGTGGCTGATTATTGTGATTCTTTACCGTGCTGTAACAAGATTGAATATTTTAAGGTGGGAGCCTTAGATTCCGCATAAATTGCGAAAACTGCCGTCGGCGTCCCGCGTCGCCAGGGTCAACACGAGTGATGCGAAAATTCATCACATGATCACGTCATCATGACACCCCAGACCGACAAAATTTGTGACGTCATAACGTCATGTCACATAATTACGTCATCACATGACATCGTCGCTTTGCATTGTCTCCGTGATTGGTGGGCCGATCTCGGAGGCGATGGAAAACCAGGTGATGTGTAGAAAGCTTCAATGCAAAATCACGTTACGTCCAGAAAGCATTCGGACGGGGGCGGCGCAGGAACAATACGTCGACTCAAGAAAAAGATGGCTTTCGCCTTCGAGTGTACTTAGGCAAATGCATAAGGAACTCTAGTCTCTTTAGTACAGTGATCGCACCAAGCCACATCAGGAGTCGACCGTTGAGACTGATTTGCAGTATTTTATTGCAAATACATCTTTCGATGCGAAAGCTTTATATTTATCAAACTTAGTATGATTACACTAATTCTGTTCAGCATATTTTCAGACCACCGTGAACGAGTAAACGTCGATTTATTAACGTAAGGATTAAAATATGTTGCAAAAAAATAGAACAAAAAACAAAAGAAAATCACTCGGGACAACCCACCGATATTTCATATCCCCGTCGTGCATCCCCTTTAGACTAAACCTGTTTATTTCGTGTTTCAATTTAAAGTACTTACGACGCGCTTACACAGCAGCTGCTAAAAATGTGTATTTAATCAAACGTTGTTGCCGGTAACGCCACTTAATTCATTTGAATGACATCACACGTCGTTTGGCATGCTCCGAACATAGGAATTGAATCGAAGGAGCAGGCTTGGCAACCGAACACGCGCAGCACGCTGTATACATTTATTGCGCTTTAACTCTTTCATGCACAGAACTCCATTTTTGGCGGGAAACATAGATTTATTGAAAAAATGGTGAACTCTTTTTCAGAAAATGACTTTCTCGCAAGAAAAAAAAATTGGCTATTTTAGTTCAAAATATATGAGGTGGTCACCTGAGGTGACCACCATGCAGGAAGGGTCTACTGGTCGCTTTCACTGAAATGTCGCAAAGCAGTCTTTCTTTCCCCGCAGGGAGCAAAGGGAAATTGTATGTAGCGCACATCCATCTCATTCTTGAGGGCGCTTGTATATATCTTGCAAGACACCTCCGTTAGAAAATATAAAATAATATATTAGCACCCTTCTAAGGCCCTCCATGCATAGTGGTCACGCCAGGTGATCACCAACTTCAGCGACACGGTGCTCTGTATACTGATTGAGCACAGCTTTTCATTTCTAGATGCCTTGGTATTGGCAACTCGGACGACATGATGTCCTACATTATCAACATAATAAGAACAGTACATAAGTAGTACACTCGCTATGGGCGCTTCATTGCAATATTTCATTTTGGCGGACTAAAGGCGATCTGCTGGACAACGCTTAAGGTCGATATCAGGAATCGCACAATTCAGGAAAGTTCCGACTTCGAGAATATATATTGTAAGGTTTTGGGTGGCGGCTGGCCCGGAACCCCTTAGAGACGAGACCGAGGACAATGGGGCACGTCTTTACTCGTCCAAGCATCGGCCACGACTGCCTGTCAGCGGCCGCTGAGCGCGAGCTGCGAGCGCGCCGTCGTTCATCGTTCTCTTCTTCCACGGTCAGCGCTCCCGCATCCGCCGGTCCCATAATATATATTACCGGCCTTCTAAGACCCTTCATGCATGGTGGTCACCCCAGGTGACCACCAACTTCAGCGACATGGCGCTCTGTATTGACTGAGCACAACTGTTCATTTATGTATTCCTTAGTGTTAGCTACTCATAAAACATGCAGTCCTGCGCTATCAACACAATAAAGACAAGACATACTTTATATCTATAAAAATATCTCAGGTCCACCATCTAGCGCGCCTTGAGGACGACAGCGGCCGGAAGAAAACAAACGTAACATGTGAAATCGAAGCCCAAACGAAGTATCGTCATATCTGTAAGATTGTCAAATGCTTTAAAAACTGCGCCATTTAAAATTCGACACTCGGGGCTCACGTGTTTCAAGAGGAAAAAATCAAGAAAAAGGTGGTTACCTGGGGTGACCACCATGCCGGAAAGAGTTAACGCAGACAAGGAAGCTGAAGCCCGAACGCTGAAGTCAGTTATCGAAAACGGGCAGGAAAGTCATTTTGAGTGCGCCACGGCCATACAACAGTCGCGAAAAGAAAAATTCACCATAGAAGCAGATGTACACGTGGATGGCTAGCAGACGACAACAGAAGCAATCGACACAGAACGTGCTCCTGACGGCAACTCCGCTCGATTTCAATGGGCATTTTGCTTGAACATTCAGAACAAATTGCTTTATCAACTCGCCCACCAATGTTTCAATAACTCGAGCTCGATAGAAAGGCTGGCAGCGTCGAGCAGCCTTCACGTAGCGAACGCGCGCGCGAAGAGCTGCATCCGAGTCCTCTCCCTGACGTCACACGCGAGAGGGCGCCACTCCAAGATCTCGAGGCGAATAGTCAGTATGCAACCAATCTGCATTGCTCATGCTTGACTGACTTGAAAAATTTTTGGGGCAATCAATCCTCGATGGAATGAACTACCGTTGTGAGCCCATTGAATCATTACTTTTTACTTGGAAAACTGTTGCAGGGCCTTTTTAGTGCAGTTCAGCAAAGATGAAGATGCATTGGCAAAAGTGTTGCCTGCATTGTTTGATATCATGGTGCCAATCTTGCAAACATTTCTAAAAAATATAAAGTTTACATTTTTTTTAGGTAAACCAGTCCGTCCCTCCTTCCCGCGTCCCACACCACCACAGCGCATGTGCGTCCCCTCCCGCTCTTTCTCTTCTCTCCTACGCTCACCCCCTTTCCCTCCTCTGGAATCCTCTACTCTACGGAGCGGCACCCGCGTCCTACAGCCCCACAGCGCATGGGCGTCTCCTCCCCCTTTCTATCCTCTCCTACGCTGACCCCCTTTCTATCCTCTAGGAATCTTGTACTCTACGGGGTGGCCCCCGCGTCCCACACCCAACACAGCGCATGCGCGTCCACCCCCTTTCTCTACTCTAGGAAACCTCTACTCTACGGAGCGGCGTCCCACACCCACAGCGCATGCGCGTCCCCTCCCCCTCTCTCTCGTCTCCTACGCTCGCCTCCTTTCTCTCAGTAGCACGGAAAGTCGAGCTAGTTCGTAGGAATGCATATTTGAACAGCGCAAAAAGACACAGGTAGCGCCTGTATCGTCTTTCTCGCCTGTGTCCCTGTGTCTTTTTGCGCAATTCAAATATACATCCCTTTCCCTTCTCTAAGAATCATCTACTCCACGGAAGCGCCTCCCGCGTCCCACACCCCCACAACGCATGCGCGTCCCCTCCCCCCCTCTCTCTCCTCTCCTACCCCCCCCCCGTTCTCTCCTCTAGGAATCCTCTACGGAGCGGCGCGCATGACAGGCGGTGCGACAGCTGCATACTCCCGCTGGGGGCGCCACGGTAGTTCCGCGGTATGAAAACGAAGGAGCGCGCGCGCCTCATTCTCTCTCCTGTGCAGCGACGCGATAAGCGCCCGGGTCGCTGCCGCGAAACGAGAGCAGCGACGTTTGTCCCGCCTCAAGCCAGCCATATCCCTGCTGCTTCGCATCCACACATGGTTCCCTTCAGCGGGTGATGGGGAAGCTTTTACCTTTAATGACCATTACCTCTTGAATGTCATACGAATATGAGAAAATCTTAGTCGGCTGCTGCTGCCGTAAACGAGCCACGGTGTTCGCCATGGCAGCTGCAGGAGGCAGGCGGCATTCCTCATGGCCACCTCAGGCGGCAAACTCTCTCGCCACCCGGCGATGGAGCGAGCGCAGACCGCGGCTCAGGCACAGAAGAAAAGTGCATCAGCAGCAGCAACAACGCGCCCTGGACATTCCTTCCGTGATGCGTTAGCCGGCAACACCAGCGCCGATCCTCCGCACCCCCCCCGAGTCAACAGTCGCACCCTCCTCTGCGGACGACCCGAGGGACACGGTGATGGCGGCGTTAGCCGCGGCTCTTCGTGCATGCTGGAAACTGAGGCGCGCGACTCTCCGGCGCGCGAAATGTGCGCCGCGGTCCTGGCCGCCCATCAAGCCATCGCACGCCATGGCTAGTTCGTCGAAGACGCCGCGGCCGCGGATTTCCCAGTGGGACGTGCGTTCTCTCCGCCGCCGTCACCCAGAGCTCTCCCTGTTACTTCTCCAACGCGAACTCGACGTCCTGGCCTTCCAGGAAACGCGAGTTCGAGAGGCGGAGCTCAACCGCACAGGCTACGTCGCATACCACGGCGCGACGGCCTGCGAGGACAGCGCGTGCCTTGTAACCCACTGTACGAACTCCGCGCATCCCTCGGGTCGCGCAAGGGCCTCTGCTTACGTTGCTACACGGCTCCCTCAGGTCCCCATTGACGTTTCCGACATCGTGTGCGCGGGCGTCGAGTGCGTGGCAGTGCGAGTGCGCGTTGGGGCGGCAGACACGTGCGTCGCGAGTGTTTATGTTTACTCGCCGAGCGAGTGTGACGCCGACTTTCTTCTGCGACTCGCCGGGCGCCTCGGCGGTGCATCGGTGGTGTCTGGTGACTTTAACTCGCATCACACGGCGTGGGGCTGTCGGCGCGTCAACGCCAGTGGCCGAGCCCTGATGGACGGCGTGCTGACTGCGGGTTTCCACATACTCAACGATGGCCGCCCGACTTTCGTGCATCCCGGAGCTGTGCGGAGCGCACTTGACCTCTCCCTCGTATCGGACGATTGTTTTTGCTCGTGGCGCCGGGCTCTGGACACTCAGGGATCGGACCACTATCCGATAACCCTTGAACCCCACGCGCGAGTGCAGTGCACCAGGAGTTATAGTGTTGTGAACTGGCCCCGCTTCCGCAAACTGTGTGCTGTAGTGCCAGTCGCGGGAGACGTGTTTCAACACATATCCGAGTGCGCGAGTGCTGCCACGACGGTGTGCCGCGTTCCGGCCGGCACCCCAGCACCGGATATCAAGCTGCTGAACCTGCGAGTGGTTCGCCGACTGGTGCAGCGCAAAGCAGATCGCTCGGATAAAGCAGAGGACTGGGCTGTTTACAACCGCATTGACGCGGTCTGTCGCCGACACACCCACCAACGTTGTGATCGCGGCTGGTCCAGCCTCTGCCGAACCTTCGACGCTCCGCGCAACCAGCGGCGATCGTGGCGCATTTTCCGGTCACTGCTGCGCATTCGTGCCCCTCGATTTCCGGAGCTCTCCATCGTCGTTGCGCTCGGCATCTCTGCCGCGCAGCTCACCGAACTGCTCGCCGACACGTTCGCGGGACTATCGGTCAACACCGCAGCAGACAACGCCCCTGTGCTCCCAACTCCCGTGAGGCCCGAACTATAAGCGCCCTGGCGGTTCTTTCCAACAACTGCCATCCTTGACACGATCGGCGAGCTGTGCACGGCGGAGTTCACGATCGGAGAGCTTCGCGCTGCCCTCGACACCCGCAAGCGCCGCTCAGCGCCCGGCAGTGATGGTATTCCGTACCAGATGTTGCGGAATATTGACAAGGGCCAACTTCCACAACTCCTGGACGCTTTCAACGCCGTCTGGCGCACAGGAGAGCAACCATCATCGTAGAAGGAAGCCCTTGTCATACCCATCCACAAGCGGGGGAAGCCGGCGTCGGAACCAGCGTCGTATCGGCCCGTGTCGCTAACTTCGGCCGCCGGGAAGCTCTTCGAGGCAATGGCCCTTCGGCGCCTTCAATGGATTGCTGCTGCCCTCGATTTCCTGGCGAAGGAGCAGAGCGGCTTCCTAGCTCATCGCTCCACGGCCGACTCGATTTTCGACGTCGTCAGCCTTCTCGAGGAGGCCAAACACCGTGGTGAGGCCGGCTACCTCGTCCTGTTTGATGTGCGCAGTGCATTTGACTCTCTCCCACACCCCACCATCATGGATACCCTTCGCGACATGCGTGTGTGTGGGATTATGTTGCCCTACGTGGAGGCATTCCTCAGTGACCGCACTTTTCGTGTTCGCGTCGGTGGTGAACTCAGCGCGCCTCGGGCTGTGAACGCTGGTGTGCCGCAGGGCAGTGTGTTGAGCCCTTTTTTGTTTAACAACATGTGTTTGGAGGGGGCTTAGTCCGTCCCTCCTTCCCGCGTCCCACAGCGCACGCGCGTGCCCTCCCCCTCTCTCTCTTACGCTCACCCCCTTTCTCTCCTCTGGGAATCGTCTACTCTACGGAGCGGCCACCACATCCCACACCCCCCCCACAGCGCATGCGCGTCCCCTCCCCTGTGCTCTCCCTACGCTCACCCCCTTCCTCTACTCTAGGAATCATCTACTCTACGGAGCGGCGCATGCGCGTCCTCTCCCCCTCTCTCCTCTAGGAATACTCTACTCTACGGACCGGCTCCGGTGTCCCACAGCGCATGCGCATCCTCTCCCGCTCTCTCCTCTCGGAATCATCTACTCTATGGAGCGTCTCACACCCCCCAGCGCATGCACGTCCCCCTCCCCCCTCTCTCTCTTCTCCTACGGTCCCCCCCCCGTCCTTTCCCTCTAGGAATCCTCTACGGAGCGACGCGATTGACAGGTGGTGTGACAGCTGCATACTCCGCTAGGGGCGCCACGGTTGTTCCGCGGTATGAAAATGACGGAGCGCGCGCGCCTCATTCTCTCTCCTGCGCAGCGCCGCGATGAGCGCACGGACCACTGCCGTGAAATGAGAGCGGTGACGTTCCTCCAGCTCAAGCTAATTATCTCCCCGCTGCTTCGCATCCGCACATGGTTCCCCTTAGCGAGAGATGGAGAATTTTTTGAACTCTTTACGCGCCTTTGAGGCTCGTACGGGTGTTGTGTAGTTTTGCATCCTGCTGCACTGTTCTCTTCACGCGTCAGCTGGCGCGTCACGTGATGTTTGTTGACACTCGTCTCCGCCCTGCCGACCTACCTGACGGCTTCCTCCCCCGCCGGCTGTTTTCTTTTTTTCTCCCTGCGCAGAGGCATCGCGCGCGCGCGCACCCGCTCCTAAATTACATCCTCTCCCACCTTTCTCTTCTTCTCTCCTTTCCCTCCCCATTCCCCCTCCCCCCGTGCCGGCTTGTTGAGGTGACCTCCGTTGAGAGAGACAGTTATGAGCCGGCACTTATCTCTTCCTTTTCTCTTAAGAACCACTTCGTCGTGTAAGTCAATTCACTGTTCAGAAAGACTGGTTTGAATGTTTGTTTTATTGACTCGAGATGTTTGTTTAAAGTTCAGTGAAAATGCTGGGTACATGACAGAGAGATCAATGTGTTTATATAATTTTGTATTCAGCATCCGAAGCAGACATCACATCCCATAATGCATCTGGGTTGCTTGTGCCTCGGCAGCAAAGTTAAGTTTTTGTTTACATTTAATATCATCTGTAGTTTCACGATTTTGACTGGTACTAATTTGATTTCTTAATTCATGTTTACTATTCATGATGAGATGCTCTATACAATTTTGACTTTATTGGCAGGTTGAAAAGTTGAATATAGGTTCTATACGCAATATTTTTCCTACGTCAGATGCATGATTCAGAAAAATACGGTTTTAATGTAACAGGAAAGCTACTTGCATTCAGGTACTTCAGAACAAGCATGAGTTCAATGTCATGCGCTGGTGACACTCATCAGAGTCGGTGCTGCAAAAGTCGGTTACCTTCCACAGTGCTCAACTTCACAGTATTTTCTGAGCTAGATAGTCTTCTAGAAAATGTATTTAGCGAAAAAATATGAATTTCAAGAAGATCACATTCATAGTAGGCCATAACAATGATTACAGCATGGCAGTGTGTGGTCTTTGTTCCACTTTTAGCCACTGCCCCATTTGAGATTCTCGCAAAAGTCTTCCTGATGTCAGTCCAGCTATTCACTGCCATATGGTAAGAGAATACTTCATAGATAAGCCGTATTTTGAGGCATGTTTGCCGGCATCGTAAACAATCAACCTAAAAAGGGAAACACTATGTTCCCACTACAGTACCTCTAGCTTTCTTTTTCTTTTGTTTTGTTCATGCAGCATGCGTCTTCTTCTAAGAGCATGTTATTCGACCTTTTTCAGAGAATTTTCTTCAGCTTATGCATCCGCAATTTTTTATGCATTGTTTTCAGTGCCTAGAACTTATGTGGCTTCACGCAGCACCACAGAAGTGCCTATGCCAGAACAAATTGGTGAGTTTTAGTTATATTCTTGTCTATTTCTTATTAATACATGTAACGATTGTCACTCTTGTCCGAAAATTAGGTTTGTGCTCACTTCGCCTCACCAATATACTCAACTACAATACCTGTAACCCTCTATTGCATGGCGTCCCATATTTGGCACATACCGATTAACATTTTTTATAGCGGGCGCAAGAGGACCAGTGGAGAATGTGACACAGTTAGAGTAATCCTTATAGTTACGTACACTAAATTAAAAAAGCGCTGCCATCCCTAGAGCAGTATGAAATCTAGACATGAAATAGATTTCACGGTGCACGTGCAAGCTCGGATCATGAACAACAGTGACTGCTATATTTTTCTTGCAACCATTTTTTTATTTTGCCATATCTCGTGGCTTTGAAAATTTATGCTCATTAAGGCTCTTCTCAATTCTGTTTTCCACTACGGTATATAGTCGGAAATCGGTATGTGCCATATTTGGCACAGTATGTATGTGAGTGATAAAATGTGCAATATGATGCCATCTATGTTTTGTTACACAGTGCAAATACAAACAAAAAGAAATCCTCTGAGATCATGCAGTACAGCTCATTTTTGCCAGAATTCAGTTGTGGTGGTAGGTTTTGAGATGCTTCACGAAAATATCGAGTGTCAGCAGCAATACCTGGCATTCTTTTGATACATTATTGGGGTGGGTGCACGAAAACATTATGCCAAGTCTAACCAGTGCACGGCGATATTTAGCTTTTATGATTTGTCGGCAACTGACGCTCACAACCACAAGTCAGCTGTTGGAAATTCGGGCAGGAAAGTACAGCAAGGCGGCACCATGCGAAGAGCCAAACGTGTAAGCGGCCATCTTGCACGTAGATGTCGGCAGTCAGATGCACTAACCAAAATGTTCAATTATACCTGAACACAGGAAGCAATTGCTTTGCTTTATTCCACAAATGAGCTAAAAAGACCGCAATCAGAGAGATTTTGTTTTTCAGCCATGGCAGCAATTTTTCTCGCCCACTTGCATAGTGTGCCATATTTGGCACAAATTTTTAACTTTATTAATACAGTCACAATAATTCTGAAAATTTTTCTACATGTTATTCTTCATGTAGTTAATGATAAAAATGATCAAATAATTTTTCTATTGATTTCCTCATAATTCATGCAATAGAGGGTTAACACTGTGCGGAGCACGTGTTTGCATATATTTAGTGCTCACAGTCATTTGTATGACATGCTGTAGCCTTCTACAAGTGCAGAAATATCTTGTTAACTCAAAGTAGCAAGAACCAGAAAAAGTTTTCAGACAAGTGGATTTTTTAGGTAAGCAAAGTAGAGCGTCTACGGCGGCTATGCGTAAAGGTTTTAAAGAAGAAATCGACACATACCAGAACTCTCAACCAGCTTCTGTTTGCGGCATGGCTTTTTTCGTTTAGTGCAGAAATGACTAAGGCTGGCCTGCATTGTGGTGACGCTTACAGCAAGCATGGTGTCCTCGAGCTGTTTCAAAAATCGCATGTACTGACTCGTCCCGCCGCATCGGTAAACAGAGCATGTTTCTTCTTTTTGGCTCAGGTTAACTTCCCTTCAGTAGTTGCACCGACACTTGCACTTAAGCGGAGAGCTGGCTTTGACACCATGTTTTTTTTTTACTTGACGAAATGATCAAACTTGGTGATGTTGCTGGAGAGATCAGTGTAGCCCACCTCACAGACCGAAGCATCGGCCTCATCTACCAATGTTGCGGTGACTGGAAGGCTGCTCTACAAACAATGTTCGCGTAAATGTGCAGCGCGGCGCAGACAAAAGACGAGAAACGGACGACACGAGCGCTCGTGCCGTCCGTTTCTCGTACTTTGTCTGTGCCACGCTGCACATTTACCCAGAGATGTTACTATACCAACTTGCCCAGATTGCCGCGTTAGTTCGCTACAAACAGTGCATTTCCTTGAGGAGTGCTGCTTCGATGCCTCGAAATTTTGAGCCTTGAGTCCACTTCTTCGATTAGTGTTACCTTTTTTGCAGCGTCAGTGATTTGCTTTGCATTGGCAGTGTTATTATCACCACAACACACAGCCAACGAAAAATCTGTGCCATGTATGTTGCATAAGAAAAACTAAACAGAGGAAATTGCACCATTCTTTGCAGGGTCTGCCTCTGCATGTTTATTGCACCACATGATGTTGCAGAGAATTCCTTGACAAAGCTATACCATTGGGTTTCGACTTCGTATTCGGAGACAGCGTCCCGTCTGTCTTAGACACGGCAATCTAGCTTGCTCGAACACTGTGAAACAGCCCAGTGCCAATGTTTTTCTTCCAATCTAGGTCAAGATTTTGAGATATCCTGATAATACTTTGAGATAAAAAGGCCTTAAATACAAAGCGTGTGTGAGAAATGGTTCCAGCTGCCCACGCGAAGCCAAGCATGCGGAAAACACAACATGGTAGTTATCGATATTGAGTGTCATGACTCCAAACGAGCGATACGCTCTGGTAAAATTCAGCTTTGGGCTGTAAATTCTCTGAAAAAAATGATTTGCAAAAAATGTGTTCGCTCTGTGGGAACCTTGATGGGGCATTTATGGAGTCTGCAATATGTATTATATAAGAAAAAATATGGCGGCAACTGCAGTAACATTGTCTCTTCGTGTCATTCGCAGACCCCCGTTTCGTCATTTATCAGCATTTGATAACGCTTAACGGAGCACTTTTAAAATAGTTTTTGCGATATATACCAACCTCTTTCATAGAACTAATCAGTTTAACTGATAGAAAATCTAAAATTTCTTCATGCAGTATCTCAATATCTAATGCTGATCAGCCCTACACCAGTGGAACCAGATGAATTTGCTATGAAATGTTTCCTGAAATGTTTTTCTGTGTAGTGTTCGTGGAAGTTTAATGAACTCATGTTGAAGTATAACCATTGCTTCCTCAACTGTAGCTTTTCCAATTATTACTGACGCTTGTCCACTGTTGGTTTCTTGCATCTTGTTATAAAAGGTGGTGAGCACAAAGTCACCTTTGCGAGATACAACTGGGCCAGTTTAATTACAATGTATACCGCAGCCCTCCTAGTGAAATGGAACTCTTAAATGAAATGGGTTCGTAGAAATTTTACAAACATTTCTCATTGCAGCATCTCAGGATCTACTGATGTGCACTAGCCCCACACCAGCGGAGCCAGATGAGCTTGGTATGAAAATTCTTAGCACTCTGCTTTTATGCACTTTTTATTGAACCTTAGTAAATTAGTGTTAGTGTAAATGTAACTTCTTTTTACAGTGGATAGAGTTATAATTACTTTTTTGACTGTGCCACCGTGTAAGAATAAGTTATGTGCTGACATTGATGACGATGATGATGATGATATGGTGTCTAATGGCGCAAGAGCGAACGATGGCCAAGGAGCGCCAGGACATGATGTAAGGCATGATCAATGTTGATATGAGGTGGCTGTAAAGGGGCCTTAAAAGTCTGCGCACTAAATGTGCGTAAAATACATGAGATGGTTAAATGAATGAGAGTGACATGAAAGGTATGCAGTTGGTTAAAAACGGTACAGTGCATGGAATGTATAAGAAAAAGGTGACACAAAACTAGGCACTACTGCCTGACACGGCCCCTTGCGAGCAAGGAGTCGCAGGTCTAGTGCATTAAAGGAACGATACTTTCGCAGCATCATCCTCGTGCAGAGGATGCGCTACGATTCTTGTGGGCAAATTATTTTCAGTGTACCAACATCGTTTAAAAATGAGAGAACTGGTTTTTTGTCAAATAACGGATCGATACCTAAAAATAATGCGGGGTGAAGGGGGATATGCTCCTGATAGGCTGTCTAAAAGTGTTTTCTTCTTTCAGGTTCGGCTTGTCGACACTGTAGAAGCATGTGAAGTACGCTGAGTGCTTCCCCACATCTACCACTACTCGGATGTTCTCCACCAGCCAGTAGGTAACTATGCGTGCCATAGGTGTGTCCTATTCTCAGTCTAGAGAATATAACTTCACTTTGTCTGGATTTCGTGGTGAAAGTCCCGTTACCTAACCGTGGCTTGACCGTGTGAAGATTGTTGTTACTTCGGGCATCCCACAAGCGCTGTCAGTAGCTTCGTAGTGTATTGCGAGGATAGGGATTCATGTCCATTACACGTACCGTCAGTGAGGAGTTTCCAGCTTTTCTAGAAACTGATCTTGTGAGCTGGTCAGCCAGCACATTGCCTTCTATTTTACGGCGCCCTGGCACCGAACATACCACGACGTGCTCTTCGGCCGCGTACATGGCACACAAGAGAGAGCACAGCGACTTAATGACCGGATGTTTGTGATTATTGAAAGTTTTTAGGGCCTTAACAACGCTCAGAGAATCGGTGTATATTACTGTTTTAGGTATTTTAGATTCGTTGATGTGCTTAGCGGCTGTCGAAATCGCGTGAGCCTCGGCCGTAAATATGCTTGTTTGAGGATGCAGCACTCTTGCGTACGAAAAAGATGGGCCAACCGCTGCGTAAGAGACACCAGAATGGGACTTCGATGCATCGGTATAGAATGCAGGGCAAGAGTACGTGTGCTGGAGTTCTAAAAAGTACATATAGATATGTGCAACAGGGGCATGCTTTGAGACTTGAACAAATGATACGTCA
>JALIZH010000927.1:0-22246 GCA_030522465.1 Rhipicephalus appendiculatus | reverse complement strand
CGGAAGACAGACCTCGTCGATCGTGGTGGCTCGGCGTGTCGGTCAATCAGGCGACTTTTCCACAGCGAATAAAGTCCTAATAACATAAACAGATCATATGGCGTATTATTGGTGAGGCTCTTTTTGAAAGGGAGGAACCTAATACCATGAGCTATGATAGGAAGGTCTTTTCTGATTGTTCTCTTTAGAATGCCCCAAAAATAAGATGCGTGACGACAATGAATGAAACAGTGATCTGTCGTCTCAGGTTGATTACAGACAGTCCAGGGCACATATATTGATTTTTCATTGAGCCATGTCTTCACTGGTAGAGTGGAGGTGTACTTAAAGAAAAACGTTTTAGCTGCTGGAGATATACACATTCTACGTACACGGAATAATACATCACGACCAGACAAAAGCGAATATGGCAGTCGATAAACAGGTTCAGGGAAAAGGCTGTTCAAAAGTGCAACGGTTGTTCTGTCAATATTGTATAAGTACTCTAAAGTAACCTGGCTTTCAAAAAGTTGACAGTATCGACAATTTCTTTTAGGAATCCCCACAACTATCGGCGCTGCGGTGCAAACTGACCCTATGCAGGTTTCATGCCGGGTAAAGAATCTCGTTAACGTGTGTTGTAAAGCCTTTTAGAACAGTAAAGTAGCAACCAGGCGTCACACAATGCGAATTGCGTAACGAGTGGGTCGTTCAATGCTCCAACCCATTACAAAAGCCTCAGGCATAATTCTTCATCGTCGTCAGCCACAGCATCAACAAAGTGCACATATTGCGTTACAAGTGTGTAGCGGGTACCACGCTTTTCCGAAGAATGACGAATAATGGCACAGTGGACGCTTCCTCACACAAAAATTATGATGATTTATGGCGTAGTGGGTACTATGCAAGTGTGCTTGTAGTCGTTGTGCCAAGAGTGTGTATTAACTCTTTCAGGCACCACCTATGAAGAACTGTCTGTAAATGGGTCAAAATATTGCAACGTTATTTCAAGGCACTCAATATACTATTTCAACAAAAATAATGTCATAATATATTCATTTATGTGTGTTATAGTAACTTATTCTAATTAAGCTGTAATTAAATATCTGTTTATCCTGAAGTCGTTCATGCTCTATTTTGGCATAAACAGAATGAAATCTCGGGCTAGAAATATAGTACAAATTCGTTTTTCGTTATGTCCATTTAGAGCAAAGAAAAAGTATACTTTTAACGTGGCTTGCAGGACGCGGCTCATGGAACGACTCGTCGAACGGGGTAGTGCCTCCAGCAATGTGATCATACGCAACAGTACGCTGCGAAATGAAGTCACACGAAGACAAACTATTATGCAGGAGGTTCAATCTATCCTAAGCTCAATGTATCTCGCTCTCTCTTAGTCCCTAGTTGATACAAGGAGCAAAAACAAGTCATGTACACAATTGTGTACATATATCGTCTCAAAGGGTTCAAAAAGGCTCTAGAAAGGCCGCTCTTCCGGCTTTCGCTGCGACTGTGCTGCGCGTACCACGCAGGCCTGGCGTTTTTTTTTTTTTTTCTGACGTGGTTGCATTTGTTTCACTGGTGCTGGGCGTAGTAGGTACATAGCCTGAAAGGACGACGAACCGAGCCTTGAAGGACGCGTACGCAAGGACTAACACGCTAAGACTAACAACATTTCTACGAAACAACAATGTGGCATCTAAAGGAAAACCACGCGATGCACATTCGCCGCACGTGATGCAGTAGCGATGAAAGCACTGTGCATGAGACCCTCAATAACAAAAACGACCACGCGCCGCAAAAAACCGTACAGATACAAATGCAGCGCACATGGGCGTCGGCAGGATTTTGTCTTGAGGGGGCAAAACCGTGTTGCATCGCGGCACGAGGGGGGGGTCTGGTGGGACTTCAGGGGCAGTGCTGGCGTGGCTTTGAGGGGGGCAAGCGCCCCCTTTGCACCGCCCTGCCGACGCCGTGCAAAAGGGCCATCAGTTGCCCTCACCCAAGCTTGACCAGTGCTCTCTCCCTCCCCCCAGCCGCGATGCAACGCTCATTTGCACCCCCCTAGAGAAAATCCTGGCGACGACCGTGGCAGCCCATGATACCTTCTAACTACATTTCTCTGCAAGAGCCACCTCTTTTAGCAATGATGATATAGAAGAAACACATACACACTTACCATATCATGTTTTTGCACTCGCTATGCATGCTTCAATCAGTTCCCTCTCAAATTGCCTGGCAGCCCTACCAATAATTTGGGTATCTTGTCATTAAAAATGGGCGATCAATCGCGCGCTATGCAATGAACAGGCAAATTTGCGCCTTCTCCTGATGTGACTATATAGCTGGCGTTTCATGTTCTTTCAAGCGAGTGTTGACACAGCGCCTCGTCACTCTACCACTAGAAAATGGTATGCGATACACATTTGTGTTTCATTCGGTAAATTTATAGGCATGGCGAGTGGTGCAACTGCTCCTTGATTTTCGGTTTTCAGTGCTTGCACAAAGGCGTGACAGCTTGAATGGTCCACTCGCCTATGCTCCTCATTTTCGCGGGTGCGTGATATCTGTTGGTTTTCTTTTATACCTTCTTCAATTCCGTTTTTTTTAACCGCCTTTAGGACACCGTCAGGGAAGCCAGCCGCCTTTGACGCTTAACCTGCTCATTAAAGCTTCGTTCCATTGAATGGTGGCAGATTTCCTTGAGGGAGTCGTTAAAGCACAATTTCACTGTGCCACGCTTGTGCGACGACTCGAACGTCAGAAGCCTTCTTTTTTTTGTGAGTGTGTGTGTGTGTGTATGCGTGTGTGTGCTTTTTTTTTTAGTGCACGGCGCATACATTTACAAGGGGGTGTTGAAATGAAAAGGTACGAAACGACACTGTGTGTATTATGAAGACCTTATTCAAATTATACACTGTGTGATTGATCATAAAAATCCCAGCGATGAACGAACCGAAGTATATGTCTTATTGTTCCTTCACAGCGTCCTTGAGTTTGTCGTCCGATATGAAGCGCTTTCTTATCTCGGAAAATTTTTTTCAGGGGAGCAGACACATGAAAATCACAGGCGATTTCCATGTCAGAGATCGGATAACGCGCCGCTACTCCTTAATCGTCAAGCTTTGCGATGTGAACGCCATCCTGTTCTCACACACACTGCCGCGTCAGTTGGACGGCGTATATATGAGCCTCTACTCTCTCCTGCGCATGCGGGCGCCCCCGCATGCTCCGATCCATGGCAGAGACTCATATCGCATCCTTATATGTCTCGCTACGTAGCGGCATAAGCATATTGTTAATGTTCATGTTGTTACGACGTTTCGTAACTTTTCATTTGAACACCCCTTTCGTGGACGGTGCCAGGGAAGATTAGTTTCAAATCTAAAAGCCTTTTCGCATTCTATGATGAACGCGCATTCACAAAACGCATTACGCTGTAAATGCTTGCGGTAGAATATATTTCAGCGAATAATGCTGCTCGACATATATCATTAGCGAAGGTGGACAGCCAGTGGCATGCGCGCACTACGCACGAGAAACATTGCAAATTCGGCCTCTTTTTAATTTATTGATTCATTTCTCTTTTTTTTTTTGCAATCTATGAAAAGCTGGTACGCTTGTGAAAATTACAAAATTACTAATACCTTTATTCAAGCCCGCTTTGCATTGCAGTCCTTGCACAACCTGCATTGATATACCTGACTTTTCACACAGACATTAGACGCCGTGCGATCGAGTTATGAATTCCCGCTGTGGCCAGCGCACAAGCACATATGTGCGGCGAGTATGCCAGCTCATAAGCAGTGATACACAACAAAGGAGTACGTCCCTCTCCTGAAAGTTCCTTTGATGGGAAATATGATTAACGAATCTTACGCTTTCAACGAAGACTCCCGGTCTATATGCCGCCATAATCCCTTCTGGGGCTGTTTTAAATACGCGCGACCCTGAACCCCCAACCTCCCGATTGCACTGTATATGCGGCGACTTCATACTTTGTACGCCACGTCGCTATACCGCCACTATATGTTGCATTCCGGCAATGACATTAGCTTTGTCGACGTGATGCATTGGAGTCTGCACAGTGGGCGCCGTCAACAAAAGCCCTAACAAACAGCACCCGTGGGTTCTTGAAATGCTTTCTGTCCTGCTAGCTGATTTTACAAGAAGCAGTTCTTTCAAATGCGGCGCACTTTAGGGGCTCGCGGGAAAGAAAGTGAGGCTGAGGATGAGCGACGTGAAGGTGAAGAGGAAGGGAGGGTGAGGAGGAGGTGGAAAGGCAGAAGAGCTGTCATCGTATGCGGACATCTTTTGTCGCGCGCGTGGCGCCACGCAAGGAAAACCTTGGTAGCATAGCTATAGTGCCTAGAATATACTGTAGCATAGCCATGTATAGCAGTACGCACACAAAACCATGTATAGTGTCACGCACACAAAACTCTCTCTCTCTTTCTAATCGTCAACCTAGGGGCACGTACGTTTTTCTCTACACCCTCGAATGTATGGTGGGCGCTAGATTCGAGCAAAAAATGGATTTTTTTTTCTCGGTTGATATGGGAGAGTCTTCGTAGGATGCGGGGTTAGTGTGAAATTGAATCGCATAATTGAGGTTTTTAATGCATGCGGTTTTTCTGAGACCAAACCAATTCGTCGTAGAATGCGGGTCGCCGCAAAACAGGTGGACTTATGGTTCCACTGTACATACAGTAAAAGCTCGTTAATTCGGATTTCGTAAGGCATTGGAAAAACTGTCCGAATGAACCGAACGAGTTATCGAAATTATCAAGCAAATGATAAATAAATTTTATTTCATAAACGCTCTTTCATTTTCTTGGCGACTACGTAAATTCAGCAATTATCTCGCGTCAGAGCAATGCAAAAGTGGCAATTTTTGTCATTTTCGACTTCAATCACAATGTGAAAGCGGCTCAAGACCCCCGTTGTCTTATACCGTTGTCACACGCGTACATTGCTCGTCATGGTCGAGGCTGATCAGGATCAAATTTCTCAACAGTGATTGGCTCCCTTCTGAAGCCAATTGTTATTTTGCAATTCGATCGGGATCGGGCCCGATCGCGATCAAAAGTGGCCGTGTGACACGTACATTAATTCGGAACGTGCTCTGAACAACGTGATTGTGGATGGCGACCACTTCTTTCCCGCGGCTGTTTCGGCTGTCCGAGAACGCTGTTTTGGTTCGCCAAACACAACTGCAGCTACCACTGGCCCCGGATTTGGTTAAGTACAGTGAGATAGAAAGAAAGCAGCTCAACGGTCACATTTATCTTGAATCCAACACCACCTTTCCAGATTACTGGGGGCACTTTACCACATATGTATGTTAGTCTACTGATTTAACTTGAAGCGCCCGACGAACAAAGTCAAGTGTGCTTCGCTTGCCAATAGGGAAAAATTTTAAAAAAGACTGGTGACAAAATGTGTGAAACGGAGCGTAATTTATTCGACTTAAATATTGAAGCCGTCGGCATCACGGATTTCATGGGAGGCTGGCGTGCAGCGTTGAATCCATCGTCGTCATCGACGCGCAGCTAACCGAATATTACGTCCATGGCATGAACGGCAGCCCCATTCACGCTTTCGCAAAGCACACCTTGAAGGCTTTTTGTCCAGCGTCATGAAGGATGGCAACGTCTTGAGACGCCTAGTCACCTCCATCCTGATGCCAAGAATGACAATAAAGAACACTTCTGGTTTGGTCTTCATGTCTTTGATACGGTCACTGCTTACGGATGATATGACGTCGTTCGTTGTCTTCTCAACATCACTGATAACATTGTCGGCGTACTTCAGCTTCTTCAATTTGTCGACCAATGCGTCCACAAACTCCGTCTTCGCGAAGTAGTAGACTGGCTCCATAGAGGACCGCTCTTGTGGCCGGAGCTGTGATCGCTCTCGCGCACCGCAGGTCACCTGCTCGGTCCTTTCTTCCGTTTTAACGACGACCTTCGGGCCAGGATCAGAGGCGGTCGTTGGAGCAGCTGTGTTCGGCCTTTCAGCTGGATGCGACGGTGTCCGTTTCATCATTTCGGCTTCGCCAGTACGATCGCATTGCGGATCGCTTGCCTCTTCTAACTTCCTTTTCTTTTGAAGGCTCGAGCCTGGCGTCCCAGGAACATCAGAGTCCGTGTCATCTACGGTGATGCTGAGGGTGCCGAAGTTGATTATGAAGTGACCTCCGTCGGCAAGCTTTCCGAGTTGCGACATGATAGCTTGCCAGGTGCTAGACGAGTTCCTCTTGGTTGATGCTTGAGGTCGAACTCTCGCGTGACTCGCGACGTCAGACTCTTTGCTGTAGCTCGGCCGTCGACCAGCCACGGCGAGCTAAGGCGAGCCTCGCCAAGGCGTCCCGCACACGGCTACGGGCGTGGCCAGCACCTCACGAGCCAGTGCGCGCACCAGCATATGTCGTCTTCTACTATTTCTCCAGAGGAGTGTCCCTCTGGCGGCATTCCCATGATACGAAGCCCAAAGCATCCCCTGGGCTGTTGTCTATCCTTCGAAGCACTCAGGAAGGATAAGTTTCTGTACCAGGACGTCGGTTTTCAAGTTGTTCCTCTCCGTGGTTAGCCGCATCTCATCGCTGCCTCCAGTTGTTGGGCCTGGTCAGTAGCATAGCCGGAAATTTTTTTCGGGGGGGGGGGGGGGGTTCAACCATACTTTATGTATGTTTGTGCGTGTGTTTGTATGTGTGCGTGCATATATACGCAAGCAAAACTGAAAAATTTCTGGGGGGGGGGGTTGAACCCCCCAATGCACACCTATGCTGATACCAGTCGTTGGGAACCCGGGTCCGGCTGGTCTCGACATTGGTAGCTGGCCCCTATCGCCGGACCCATCGTCCAACTTTGCAGAGAGGCGCTCGTACGAGAAGACAGATATTTATTTACATAGTTGTAATAATGAAGAGGAAGTAGTGGAAGTGAATTTATACAAAAGGTGTCAAGGCGATGGACTGGGCTACTGGTACATGTCGAATTGAATAAAAACCAGCGGGAAGCACGAAGTACAGAGAAGAAATACAGAAAAAAAATTGGGGGGACCCTTAAGCTTCGCCTTTAAGAGTTGAACGCGATAGCGATATCCTGTCCCTAGTCCGTACTTTAATCCCTTAGTGTACACTATGTAATGCGTAGCATGCTTTAAACCACAAGCAATTATGCGCGGTAAATGCGGGAAATGTTTTCGAAGTTGCTATGCACCCACTACGTGGTCTTAAAGGAATACGCGCAGTAACGTGTGTGCCTTTTGTAATGGGTACACGGCTTTGAACCACAATGTCGTCATGTTATTCACATCTTTTGACGCCCGATGTCTATACACGCTTGTACCAGGCAATATTACTGCGATATTAGATGTTGTACTGTGACGCCTTTATAAAGGACGCGCGTGTTTGCAAAGCATGAAAGTTATTTTCACTGCTATTCCAAGCAGAGGAAGTTATTTTATATGTAATCTAATCACAAGCAGAAGCGTGGCTGAGGGAGAAAGACGAAGACGACGTTCCGAGCGGTCGCGCTTCATATATTATTAATATTTGCAATTTTTGGTTAATTAATTCTCCTTTCATCTTTAAATCGACATCTAACCTAATATTTAAGAATTTTTGCTAAACTACCCGGTTCTTGGCCAATACCCCAGCGTGGGTGTGTGACACGGTCTAAAGGATCTACTTCTACTCTACTCCAGAGCCAGAAGCTCTGGAAGCGCGACCGCTCCATAGAAATTGTCTACCACGATATTTTTCCCAACCATGCGAAATTACTACCTCACGGCATTTTAAATGGACTGTTACAAGAGCATCTAAATACTCTTCCAACGAATGTGGTTATTGCAACGGATGCATCGCAATCTGAGGAAAGATCCGGCGTAGGAATATTTTGCCCTGAACTTGAGTGGTCATTTTCATTACGACTGCCGGATTTTATTCCTGTTTTTCTAGCTGAATTTATGGCCATAATATTAGCTTTACGCAAGTTAAGTATCTCAATTAGAGTAGTTGCAATTATCACTGATTCATTATCTGTCTGTACTTCTCTTTCTGCATCTGCTGAAACGCCTATACTAAAGCTCCCTTAAAGTACTAGTTCCTACTCACCTTCAATGTATTCACTTAATTTGGGTACCAGGCCACAAAGGCTTGGTGTTAAACGAAATGGCTGACTCTTTAGCAAAGGCGGCTCTATTGGGACCTATCATTGGGATTTTCCCGCTAACAGCTCACATCACAATGGCAAGATTTCGCTCACTAACATTCAGAAAGTGTTTATCAGACCCTGTATTGACAGCTTCTCCAGAATATAAGCACCTCTTATTTCCATGGCGCAGCGACTTATCTAAGTCGAGAATAATGGAAGTGGCCATAACCAAATTTCGTTGTCGCGTTACCCCCCTAAATTGTTACCTTCATAGAGCAACTTTGGTGCCTTCCCCTTTGTGTCTCCTTTGTAACGAGGCGGAAACCATTAGTCATTTTTTTCTATCATGTCGACGATTCACGTCATTGAGGAAAAGATTCATAGAACCACCTCTTCGAAATCTGGGCCTGGAGGTATCAGAATCAATTATTCTTTCTTTTGGCGCCTCTACCCTGGGCTACAGCCACAGAGATGTTTTCTATGCCATTGAGGAATTCATCAGGCGATCTAAAAGAGTAACTAGCTAAATTCTTCTCCTTTAAACATTTCATTAACAATAATTCGTACCTCAATTCAATAAATTAGGTAAATATAGCTTCTATGAGTAATACATTAGAGAAAATACTGGAAAAATAAATTCACGTACTACTCGGCCAATCCCCTGCATTGGGTATGAGCCATGATGACGAGGAGAAGAAGCCAGAAGCTTATGTGTATGCAGACGATATTGCATTTTTCGCGGCAGATAGTGACATAGATTCGTTATATCAAAAACTGCAGAGATATATGAATATGCTAGAGATATGGTTAGAGACAATTTGCATGTCCTTAAATATAAATAAAAGCGCAGTGTTAATATTTCCTTTAGCAGATCCCATCTCAATTACAATAAGTTACAAACAAGAGCCCATTCTCCAGGTTGAGTCGCTTAAATATTTGGGAATAATTTATAACGATAAACTAAACTGGACTCCCCACATAGAGAGCGTTGCAGCTAAGGCACAACGTGCCTTAGACATGTTACGTAGATTGAGCAGCAGACGTTATGGACTACGTAGGAACGCACTGGTTATGATATATAAAATGTACATGCGCCCAATATTAGAATTTGGCTGCGTATTGTTCTCAGGTGGCCCTGCTTACAATCTTAAGCCTTTGATTATGCTGGAGCGAGAAGCTTTGCGACTGTGTCTAGGACTCCCTCGGTTTGTAGCGAACAATTTTGTGTATCAGGAAGCGTGCTTGCCAACATTGCCTTGTCGATTCCATATCCTGACTGTTCAGACATTTCTCAAATTTTATAGCAATCCTTTAAGACGATCTGAATATGTTTTTATAAAAGATCCAGATTCCTTTTTTCTTGCTCATTGGCCACGGTTTCGTACACCACAGATTATTTTTGTTCAGAAGCAACTAGACAGGCTAAATGTGAAAATCCGAGAGGTGCCAGCAGTGAGTGTGTTAAATCAAAATCTTAACATAGAATATGATGAGATTTTCCCCTCTAAGCCTAAATTTCAATCATATAGAGTCTTAAATAGCCGACTGCAAGATTATCTTGCACACGTTGAAACCGATAATATAGTAGCCACTGATGCTTCAGTAATAGACGAAAAGGCAGGCGTAGGTATTTACTCCCCCCTCACTTGGCTGGTCATTTTCATTACGACTACCGGACTTCACCCCTGTTTTTGAAGCTGAACTCCTGGCAATCATTTTAGCATTACGCAAGCTATTTTTGGACACCCATACTGCAATAATAGTTACAGACTCCCTGTCAGTATGTACATCGCTTACAGCGTCATCTAAATCAGTTGTCTTAAAAACATTCCTTACACTAGTTCCTCCACAGCTAAAGCTCCTAAAATTGTTATGGGTACCTGGCCATTGTGGATTAGAGCTAAATGAAATGGCTGATTCACTAGCTCGAGCGGCATTGAATGGTCCAGTACTTTCGATTCTTCCAGTAGTGGCTGGTATAACTGCGATAAGATATAGAAAATTTGCATTCTATACAGACGCCATAGAATCAATAACATCATGGGACAGAATTTAGACATTTAAAATTTCCGTGGAAAGTCCAGTGGTGTCATACTAGACAACTGGAAGTCATATTAACTAGATTACGGTGTCGTGTGCCCCCGTTAAACCTGTATGCACACAGGGCTGGTCTGGTGGTATCGCCCCTATGCAACTCTTGCTTAGAAATCGAATCAATAGAGCACTTTTTTTTGTCATGTCGCCGGTACAGTTTGCTAACAAAAAGACTTCTTGCTATGCCATTCGCTAACCTGTGGCTGAGCCTCACAATAGACAATGTACTTTCCTTTGGTGCTTAGGCTCTGTGCTTCAGCCACAGGAACACTTTTGATGCCGTTAGCAGATACCTTCAGGAAACAAAACGGATGCGACTCTAAATCCCTACTTGTATAAGTACTATTATAGCAGTAATGAGTCATCTCAAAACAAAAAACAGAAAATTTGTTTTTTTAGCCTGTTACTGAAATTCTAAGCAAGATCGGGAATGTGTCTGATCTGAACAATTATTGCGCTCTTCCTATTTTTATGTACGTTCTTTTTTCCTTTTGTTATTAATATTTAATACTTAAAATATAAAAAAAAGATTCATGTCATCAATTCTTGGCCAATCCCCCCTGAGTGGGTATGAGCCATGGTAGAGGAATCATCATCATCATCATTATCATCATCAGGATTTACATCTACATCTACACTTTAATGTTCTCCGCCACAAAGGATTTATCGGCCTTGGGCCGAGGTGCTGCTCAGGCTTCAGCCAGCGGCAATGACTACCGTGTTGTACTGCCTCGTCTTCGCGCCGGTAAGCTGGTTGTGGATTCAGTTTTCCTACATGCGGACTTAGGCGGTCGCCCTTACCGGGTTCAGGACTTCAGAGATGCTCTTCGGGACATTATTGACTTAAAGGAAATAAGCTTCATAGGTAAATTTCAGATGTCACATGTATGGATGGTCACGTGCAAATCAACACTGACGAAAACGAAGTTAGTCACACGAGGTGAATTTTTCGTCAAAAGCCGTCCCCCCTTTGTGGGTGAGCGCCATCCATACGAGGATATCATCATCATCATCAAAAGCCGTCGATGCCTTGTTATTGACCCGGAGCCCACCGAAGTAAAGATGAAGCTTCTGTGGCTACCTGAGCACTTGGAAGACGCCTACATTCGAGAGGCACTGCACGTTTTCGGAAAAATTAAATCAATATCAACAGAAAGCTGGAAAGTGGCGGACATGGAGCAAATGCGGACTCTTAATCGTGACGTTGTATTGTCCCTTGCCGATGGAGTCCGAGTGGGCGACATTCCGCACCTTCTGACTGTGTGTGGAGTACAGAGTCTCGTTCTGATTCCTGGCCGCCCACCACTCTGCCTTCGCTGCAATAAGGTTGGACACATCCGTCGAAACTGCAGGACTCCTCGCTGCGATGACTGTCGGCGTTTCGGTCATTCAGCTGAGGACTTTGTCGTGGCATATGCTAACAAACTACGACAGCACACGCAGCAACATGATGATAACCTACAAGAGCATATCATGGATGCCACAGAAGTTCTGGATGCCACAGGAGACACTCCGTCTACCTCAGATTCCACTGACGTTAGCAAAAAGGATCCAAAAAATGCAAAGGAATCAAACGCGGATACAGCAGCTGAAGTTTCTGCATGCAAAGGACCAAGTGACTCTTGCAAGCAGCTGACCCAAAATGACTCCGGGAAGCCTCTTACACACGAGGAGGTTCCTACGAAAGAGGTCTCTGAAGATGCTTCAACTGCTTGTGCCGTGGCTTCACAGCAGCATTTTCACCACGTTACGACGTTAGAAGATGATGGACAGGCTGTGGATACTACAATACCTAAGCGCCGCGCGACGTACAGCTCCGAATCAAGCAACGAGAGTGACACAGCGGCTGTGAATAAGAAGACGCGCCGTCGCCGAACGTCCATGCATAAAGGAAAGTGTCGACGATCACGATCTAGGAGGCCTGGTGGGGTTCAAGAGAAGTCTCACCATCGACCTCCAGGACTAACCACATGGAACAATAAGCGCAACAGAAGGTAGTCACCATGGCGCAGTCTGAGCGACTTATCTTTGCGACATTGAATGTACGTGGACTTAGGTCATCTCAGAAACAGGCGCAGCTCCGTAGACTTTCCAATCGAAAGCGTCTCGACTTTGTCGCCATCCAGGAGACAAAGAGTGAGAGTGAAGAGGAGACTGAGAGGGCCCTCCGGGCTGTTGGCTGTTTCTGAGAAAGAGCCTACCATGTTCGGCAATAAGTACTAGTGTTGATAACGAGGGTAGATATGTGTGCTGTGATTTTGTGTTGCAAGGAACGCCGTGGCGAATTATCAATCTATATGCGTTTAATGAGATTTCAAAACGACTCGAATTATTCGAAAATATGTCCAGTTTAATTTACTCTGACCGATTCACTGTGCTAATGGGGGACTTCAACTGTGTATGTGACCTTAACGATCGTAGCAATCCTAATGGCCGGCGAGACAGGAGTGGCGAGCTTTTTATCCGGCATTGTAGACAATGCAGGGCTTATTGACATTGGTGTGTCGGGTCAAGTAACTGCATATACAAAAGTTCAAGGAAGTTCATATGCTCGCCTTGACCGGATTTGCGTGTCCTCATCACTCCTTTGCCGCCAAATGTGTTGTATCACTGAACCAGTGGCGTTCTCAGACCACTGTATCGTTATTGCACAAATTGGCGCTAATCGTCAAAACAGATTCCGACCACAGTGGGCCCTTTGGAAGTTAAACTCAGAGCTCCTATGCGATCAGGAATTCGTGAATCGTGTGCGGACAGCATTGATGCAGTCTTTTTCAAGAGGTCTACATATACATGCTGCTTGGGAGCTATTTAAACAAGAAGTTCGTGTTATAGCTATAGAGATTGGATCTACTAAGTCTTATTATAGGAAGAACGAAGAAAAGACGCTCTTTAAAAGCCTGTGCAACCTTTATGAGATGGAATGCGAGATACCGGGATCGTACATTAATGAAATTGAAAATATTAAATGTCAACTACAAAAATATGATGCTGCTCGCTACAGAGGGGCACGTATTAGATCTCGAAACAAGTGGACCTTAAACTCAGAACAGCCAACGCGTCAAGCTTTACTCGATGAAAAACGCCATGCAAATTCTAAAGTAATTCCAGACCTGTACTCTAACGGTGCTCTTGTAACAGATGTAAGAGACATAACGTCGAAGTTCGAAAAGCACTATGAAAGTTTATTTAGTGCTCTCTTTAACCCTGATGTCGACCTCACAGCTAGTTTTGTTTCCCTTTTGAGCCCGTTGGAAGACGACGATTGTGCCGCCATTAGTAGTCCTATTACAATACAGGAAATTGAGCAAGCAATTGACAGCTTACCTTCATCGAAGACACCTGGCCCTGACGGCATTTCTGCTGAATTTTACAAAACTTTCAAAAAAGCTCTCTCTCCCATATTGCTGGATATTTTTAAAATAAGTTATGACATGGAGACACTCCTGCGATCCTTTTGCAAAAGCCACACAGTTTTGATACCGAAAAGTTCTGACAAGGAAAAACTTCGCTCTGTTGAGGGCTACAGGCCAATATCACTGTCAAACGTTGACTACAAAATGTTTGCAAAGGTATTAACAAATAGGTTGCAATTTGCGATGTCCATTCTCATTGGGTCTCACCAGACATGTGGAATTAAGGGCCGATCTATACAAAACAATATACAGGTTGCTCGTACAGTTCTTCAGTACTGTTATGGACATCAAAAACAGCTTGCAATGTTGCAGGTAGACCTTGCGAAAGCCTTTGATCGCGCTAGTCATTCGTTTCTTTTTTCTCTTTTTGAACATGCCAATGTTGGCAATGTTGTGCTTAAAGGCGTTAAACTTTGCTATAATCAATCTTCAACTCGTCTTATTGTTAACGGTCAGCTGTCGAAACCTGTTTCTATTCGCTCCTCTGTAAAGCAAGGCTGCCCCATGTCACCACTTCTGTTTGCCCTTTATCTAGAGCCGCTGTGCTTAAGTATATTACGATCTAGTTGTATTCGTGGCTTCGATATATTAGGCATTGAAGTTAGTGTTAGCTTATGCAGATGATGTAGCATTCTTTTGCACAGATAAACCAAGTGTAGAAAATGTGGTATCTGCAATAGACAAATTTGGCATAGTATCAGGAGCTCGTTTAAACGCCTCGAAGAGTTTAGGATTATGGTTTGGCTCGTGGGGTAGTACGCGTAGTCAGTTCGCAGGAATTAATTGGACAAGAACTCCACCAACGTACCTGGGTGTACCGTTAGATGCGTATATATTAAGTGCGCATTACTGGAAGGAGCGCGTCCCTAAGCTTGAACGACAAGCCCAGGCATTTGTTCCCCACCACCTATCAATATTTGGGAGAGCTGAAGCTTGTAATACTTTTCTAGCAACAAAGCTCTACTACGTATTGCAACTTATCCACTGTGCAAGATTTCATATACAACGATTTCACAGGATTTTTGCAACCTTCATATGGTCTTCTACTTTTGAGCCCATGCGTCGTGACAACATATTCAGGCCAATTAGTGACGGTGGGCTGGGATTAGTACATCTTTATCTATGGCAAACAGTTTCCCGCTTTTTCTTTTTCCGTGACAATTCTCATCCCATAATTCGTTCATTCTTGCAGGTTACATTTGTTGATTGCTTACCTGACTTAGTTATTTCTTCAAACTTTTCCGAGCGCCCGTGTTTGTGGGGATTCATGCAGGAAGTTTATTCCGCAATTCGGTTCCTTAAAGCTCGCTTTTCTATAGAATACTTGTACACAGTATCGCGCAAAGTACTATACAAGGATTTACTATCTATGCTCTTTCCGCCTCCTTTGTACCGTACACTGTACTCCGATCTTCCAGGTCATGATGTGCTGAAACGAGTGCGCAAAATGTATGTCCCTCCAAATTCAAAAACATTCTTCTATAAACTACATACTGAAACGCTGCCCGTAAAAACATGGTTAAAAAGTAAGGGTATTTTTGTTTCTTCTGTTAACTGCCGCCTATGTGATGTGCCGGAAACAATACAACACTGCTTTGTTAGCTGCAAAGACGCTATCCTGTTCTGGGATGTCCTTCAACGGGCTATAAAGGAAAGTTTTGTAATCAATTCTTACACTATACGTTATCTTTTGCCAACATCACTGGATGAAGTGCCCTTTGATATGTTTTTCCTCATGGGTATGCACAGCCTATGGAAGACACGTATGCAAGACCGCAACGCAGAACCCACCATTTCTTCGAGAACACATTTTATTAGAATGGTTGTTCACCTAAAGGACATTTATGAGGAAACAGATTGTGAACCGGACTGGTACCCCATCTTGTTGAGGTGCTTGGCCTCACCATCTTTTGCGTATGACATTATTTGATGAACTCTCGCTGCTCTAATGCACTTCGCTAGTCGTCGTGTGTTTCCTTAGTAACGCCAGAGCGCTTATTGTCGCTGTGTGATTGTACTTGTTTCAAACTATTAGTGCTATGTTCATTCTAACACACATTTTTAATAAATACCATGAAAGAAAAAAAAAAGAAGCGTGGCTGAGCGGCAGAACACCAGCTTGCCACGCAGACGACCCGGGTTCGAACCTCATTCGGACCCGGAAATTTTTATTATTTATTTTATTTGCAGCTTTCTCGATTTTTCGGTCACGCACAAGATGATGATTTTTCGCTCACAACCAACGACGCCGCCGCCGACACCGACGCCGACACCGGAATTTCTGCGAAACGAGCTCTTTAACGCTATCGCGTTAATACCGAGGCGACGCTGGTATTCCTCATATGCTCGGCCATGTGGTCATTCATTAGCCATCTCCAGGAACATGCGTCGCTTTGGAATCCGTCCGACGACGTTGGCTGACAGGTTTGCGCACAAATGCGCCTGCCAGAAAAATTCTAGAGCCGCTCGTAACAAATTGCAATGCACTTATCAGTGATCCCAACCTAAGTCAACGTTTCATCCCCAGATTGACCTCCGAAAATTCTCTAGATAACAAGAAAAACCCTGCATTCACTTTTCAATGTCTTTGTGCAGCTTTAACAAAGTATAAAGATAGTTCGCTCCCTGGCCCATTTGTTTGAATCTTATTACAAGTAAAAAACAGCACATTAGCAGCAACTGACGGTCTCTTTTCTACATATCCGGTGGAGTAATTGTTCATGAAGGGCTTGCAGATGGCGCCAGTTGCTGCAGAGACAGACTGATTTGTGCCCATTCATTGAAAGTAAAGTCGCTAGATTTTTTTTCTCTTCTGAAAAATCGAGGGTCTTTAATTGAAAGCATAGATGAGGTCGTCTGGGTCGAATGCAAGACTGTAAGGCATTCCTCGTGCTTGCAGCTTGCGAGCTGGCCGTAGATTCCTTATTTTTCATATTTGCGATCAGCGTTGCATGATTTGCAGTAGAAATTCAGGGGCCGCAGAAATTCAGGGGCTCTTCTTTACTGACTGATTGTCATTCTGTGTAATTTAGATTACCTTCCCATTTGGCAAAAAATTTTTGTCACTACTTTCACCCTTATGAAAGCGACGCTACGAAAAGAGTGAAAAAATGAAGAAGTTTAGCCTGGCCGTGTAAAGTTTAAGAAACAGCGAAGATGGTCGATCTTAGGGGCATATCTTGGCCTTTTTGGCTGATGCTAGGTCTTTCCTTGGCGTAGACAGATTAGAGTAGAACCACAGCCAGTCACAGACCTTGCAAGAATGTTCGAACTCCAGGGCCAGAAAGTAATGCACAAACCTGGCTGTGGCACGCCCGGTAGAAGCGCGGGCCTTTCGTCGCTCATACTCGGCTCGCGCCACGCCGGGCGAACTCGGTGCGGCGGCTGCGCGGACTGTTTTCGTGGATGGGCGTGGTTTGGCGGCGGCTGCTCCTTGGCGCATGCGCTGCTATAGGTGAGGTTAAACCCAGGTGGAGCGCAGATGTGGCTCGGTTATTGCTAGGCAAAGGCGTGGAGGGTTTTTTGCGGACGGTGCATATTTTGCCGCTTCTAAAACGCACGAAAAGTCACTCCGTCAGGGGCGTAGCCACGAAGGGTGTAGCGCACCGGACACGCGCTCCTACCGAGATTCCTTTCTGTCCCAGGATGAAGAGCACAAAATGACACTCGATCACATTTGCCTGTCCGGCCCCCACTCCTGATCGAGGAAGTGCCCCCACCAAAATAAATTTGTACTTACGCCACTGCTGTCCGTCACATCGTCTCATAATACTGAATCTGTAGAAACTCGCCCAATTGTGTGTCCTACTTTCGCACTCTTTATGTCATGATTTCCTGCTCCAGAAGTTATTTGCCATGTAGCAACATTTCACGGTAAAATCACGCGGCGAGCGTGTACTTGGCATGTTTCCCTGCACTACAAGATAAAACTGCTCTTTGTTTCACAAAGAACAATCACTCAAGGCCATAAGCGTGTGCAGGGTTCCCTTTCCGGAAGGCGGGGGGGGGGGGAGGGGGTACAGCGAAGCGCGGGCTACGCACTATAGCACAGGCTATGCACTGTAGAGCGGATGTTGCGCGCAATGTCACCGTCTGTGGGCGTGCTTTAGCGACAGCGCATGCATGACCAAGATTTGGGGACATTTGCACGTAGCGCCCTCTCTTGTCGGTGACAGCGGCGGCCTGCCGTAACTGAATGGGGAAGTAGGCGAAAAAAATCATATCTCATGAAAAAAGCTAGTTATCAAAAACGACTCCCGGTTCTACAAAGCAGAGACTTAATTAAACATTCTGTCAAAATTACAGTGTCGCACTACAAACCGCGTGGCTTCCCAGAGTGTTTAATATTTAACAATGAGTCCCATGTATTTCCAATGGGGGTGTTCAATTGTCTAGGGAAGCCACAGGTTTTGTAGTGCGATACTGAAATTTCGAAAAAGTGTTCCAGTAGGTCTCTGCTGTATAGATCCCGGAGTCGTTTTTGATAACTAGCGTATTTCAAAAGATATGATTTTTTTCGCCTATTTCCCATTCAGTTATCGCAGGATGCGTTTGCTGCCGCCGAGAGATGGCGCCACGTACGAATGTCTCCAAATCCTGGGAATGGCTTGGCCAGGTGGTGCAGCATCTGGTCGCTAGACGACGAGATACTTGCTTCCTTTTTCATTCTATATTTTTTCTCTCTCTCTCTCTAGTTTTTTCTGCTTCGTTGATGTTCTTTCTGTATTTTTTCTTTCGGCATTTCTTTCTCTCTATTTCACTTTTGTCATTCTTTATACGTTACGCCATACTATCTCCCCCTCCTCCTCTCGCTCACTTCTCTTTCCTACCCCTTGCTGCACTATATTATACAAGGCATATACTATGACTCCGAGTGTGCCTGGATAGCCGAGTGGTTAGGACGCTCGCCTTCGCATCGATGGTACGCGAGTTCGATTGCCGCCTCGCCAAGAACATTTTTTCGGCAAGAATTTTTTAAGGCGAAAGCCTTTAATGTCTCACGCTCACGTCCGTCCGTCCATCCGTCCTTCCCTGTCCGTCCACCCGTGTGTCCGTCGGTCCGTCCGTCCGCCCGTGTCCGTCCGTGTGTCCGACCATCCGTCCATGTCCGTCCGTCCATCCATCCACCCGTGTCCATCCGTCCGTCCCTGCGTCCGTCTGTCGATGTCCATCCGTCCGCCCGTGTCCGTCCTTCCGTCCGTCCGACAAAACAAAAACACATGGCATAGTCAGTCGAATGGCCACAAGCTTTCGCCGAACGCACTTTGTAATGTACAAAGTGTCCTTCAATTTCTCTTTCTTCATATCTATCTTTCCGTGTCTCTGTTTGTTTCTATCTTTCTCTCTCTCTGTACTCGTTATGTCACCCATTACATTCCACGGTGGGATTTGCACAAATTCTGTGGCAAATATACCCGTTCATAATGATGACAGTTTTCGGGGGCGGTCACACACTTTACGCCGAGGTAGAACAGCTTCGCTGAGCTAACCAGCTAGTTTAATTTTCGTCATAAAAATACCCCTTATTGAAATGACGCTTTTGAACTAAAAGTAAGACAGGTGTTCGTTATCGTTCTGAATGTGCTGCACTGAAAAGGAACTGTGCGTACTTCATCCATAAAAAGCTGTTCCTTCCGTCTGAATCCACAAGGCCTGTCACCATACGTTGGCAAAACATGTGGAGCTCACTCAGACTCACCCATGAAGTATGGTTCGCCCTTGAGACTCACTCGGACTCAGATTCACCAAACTTTTCCTCTAACGGACTCACTCGGACTCAGATTCACTAAAAATTTTCGCAGCTGGACTCACTCGGACTCAGACTCACGAAAAGTTTTCCCAGCCGAATTCACTCAGACTCAGACTCACGGCTCCATCTGAGTCTGAGTGAGCCGACTCATGAGTCCATTAGCGTACAATAGGCTTCTTCGAAATTGGTGTATATGTTCTTTAATATCTCGCGTAATCGGTGCTGTACTTGGTGCCTTTTCATCTCGTAGCTTATCAGTGGTTGCAATCCAGTGAGGACTTTTTTTTTGTAAGAGATAACTAAGATGAAATATTTTTATCAAAATTCCCGGGAAAGAATTTTTTTCGGGCAAGGGGAAGTCATGGCATCCCCCCCCTCTTCCGTAACTCACGCCTCTGATCAATAAATATTGAGCTGCCGTATGAACGCTGGTGCTTCGAAGTATGCGTGAGTCGGCGTGAGTAAAAACGTGAACCTACGTAAGGCTGATAGTAAAGCTAAGTTGCGTAAGTAGAACCGTAGATCGGCAAAAAAAACCGCCAGGCCTGCGCAGAACGCGCAGCACAGCCACAGCGAAAGCTGGGAGAGCGGCCTTTAGCCTTTTTTAAACACTCTTGGGGCAACTACTACAAGCCCACTTGCATAGTACCCACTACGCCATAAATCATCATAATTTTTTGTGTAGTGGGGAAGCGTCTACTATTCCGTTATTCGTCATTCTTCGGAAAAGCGCGGTGCCCGCTACACTCTTGTAAAGAATTATGTGCACTTTGTGGATGCAGTGGCTGACGACGATGAAGAATTACGCCTCAGGCTTTTGTAATGGGTTGGAGCATTGAACGACCCACTCGTTACGCAATTCGTATTGGGTGACGCCTGGTTGTTACTTTACTGCTCTAAAACGCTTTACAACACACGTTAACGCGACTCCTTATCCGATATGAAGCCTGCGTAGGGTCAGTTTGCACCGCAGTTTCAAGCAGCGGAGTAGCTCAGTGGTAGAGTGCTGGGCTGCCACGCAGAGGACCCGGGTTCGATTCCCATTAAGTCAAGGTGTTTTTTTATTAATTTAGTTTTTTCTTATTTCGTGCGATATTGGTTACGGACACCGGCGGCGGCGGACAACTACGGCGCAGAAACGACCCTTGTTGTGATCTCATAACAGCTTTCGCTGTAAAAGTGTAGAGCTTACTCAGGCTCATTCAAGAAACACACTTTGAGTTAGGGCTCACTCGGACTCGGACTCACCCAAATTTTCCTCAACCGGACTCACTCTGACTCAGACTCACTAAAATTTTTCTGAACCGGACTCCCTCGGACTCAAACTCACCAAAATATTACTCACCCGGACTCACTCAGGCTCAGACTCACGGTTCGATCTGAGTCTGAGTGAGTCTGGAGTGAGTGGACTCATGAGTGAGTTTGCCGACCTATGTCTGTCACATTAGAGACACAAAATGTATACAGTGCATATGCCACAAAAAATCTCATATTCATATATGCATAGTTTGACGGGAAATCCTGTTGTCTCGCTCTTGTGACTGTTGTTCTTTGCACTCAAATTTCCCGTCAATTATGCACCATCTCGCCGAATTTCAAGTTTTGTTAAATCATATATGCATATGCAAGCGCAATAATATGCTCTATTCCAATATGATTCAAGGGTTCTTAAAAAAGGGGTTGACAGGGCTTGACTAATAGCGTAAGAGTTTCGGTGATTGACGATAAATATTTGCCGTCGTATTGTTGAAGTGACCCTTTAAAGAAAATAAATAATTGCGATATATTATGACAAAAACCGGCCAATTAATGGCGGCCATGACCAGGATTTGGGGACATTTGCACGTAGCGCCCTCTCTTGTCGGTGACAGCGGTGGCCTGCCGCAACTGAATGGGAAGTAGGCGAAAAAAATCATCTCATGAAAGAAGCTAGTTATCAAAAACGACTCCCGGTTCTACAAAGCAGAGACTTAATTAAACATTCTGTCAAAATTACAGTGTCGCACTACAAACCACGTGGCTTCCCAGAGTTATAGTGCCTAGAATATACTGGCTAGTGTGCTGAGCGGAGGGGGTTTCCAATGGGGAGGAGGTGGCAGTGCCGGTGATGCCTTCCAACTTTGGCCGGTAGGCGGCGACGCTTGTCGCAAAGGTGTAGCACACGCGCCGGCGTCGCGGTGTATGTTAGTGCCTCCGCAGCTTATCAGTGCTTCGTGCCCCGTGTCCAAAGTTGTCTTGGTGACGTTTGCGCTGTTTTTACCGTGTTCGCGCTAATCTTCGTGTACGAACGTGTAAATGGGAACTGCAAAGAGTAATTATGCGTGTGTTTTTGCGTTTTGCACATTACTTATGCTTGATGAGTTGGTGATTATTTAGTTGTGGAACAGGGGGGATTTTTCAAAGTGAAGTTCAGATTACATTTTAGGTTATTGAGGTGGGGAGAAACTTTGAAAGTGAGTTTCAAATCTTGGCTATACAGCAGTTGTAATGAAAGCTATGACTAAAATTTGTGAGGTATTTTAAAGGTAGACGCAGGTTGCATTAGAGCCCAGAAATAGTTCGAAATTTTTTAGTATTTTTTTATTTTTGTTTGTTTTTCTACTAATGTGTACTTCTCAAATAAGATCTGCCATCTGTGGATCACTGAAATTTTGCAGAAAGGTAGCGATTAAGGCTTTACAGAACTGGAACTAAAATTGTGAGTGTACAACAAAAAATTGGATTTGTCATGTTTTTTTTTTACGTTTGTTGATTTATGAAAATGGCCACTTATGATTTTTTATACTAAAAAATACAAATGCGCATGGGCTACTGACTCTAGAACCAGTTATGTTAATGCCATTATAGTT
>JALIZH010000926.1:0-68410 GCA_030522465.1 Rhipicephalus appendiculatus | reverse complement strand
CAACACTCGACCACGTCAGCACACAGAACGGTGACGCACTTCGGCACGATCCGCATCAACAAGTCCTTGCGAACAGGAAACGGGACAGCAGGGTGTAAAATACAGAACCTTTCAGCACGTTATGTTGGGCCAGTTGGTGCATCGTTACTTGAAAGACGCGGCGCAAAGTTAGAACCCAGAAGAAACAACAAGAGGCAGAAAGAAACGCAACGCCTATGGGTCTAACCTTGCACCACGTCTTTCAAGAAACAAAAGTTTCAGCGCGTGCGCCGCGGCCACGGACTCGCGACTAGCCGCCGAGAAGTAGTCTGCTGGAGGAAACGCGGCAAGGAGGAGGAACAGGAGAGAAAGGAAAGGCAGGGATGTTAACCAGTCTAGAGGGACCGGTATGCTACCCTACACTGGGGGAAAGGGATGGGGGGAGTTTTAAAGATAAAGAAAGAGAGAGGAAGGATGAGATGAGAGCACGCACACACAAAAGAAAAATGGCGGCTATGACGTCATCATAACTTGATGTATTGACTGCAGCGTGGTGACATGAGGGAAGTAAGGAGGTCACCGTGGTGTCACTTTTGAGGGTGTCAACAGCGGGTCTCCCTTTCCGGAGGTGCACTGGGGGGACAGGGGCGGGGAGCCACGTTTCTTTTTGTCGTTGTTTGTTTCCTGACGCCATTTCCGTTTGTATCTCTCTCTCTCTTTTATTTTCCCGCGTGGAGGAGCTGCATGTTTCTATAGTCATTCTCGTTGCTTTCTTCTTTTGTTTTCTTTTTTTCTCGCGCGGATAGGGACGGCACTGTAGGAAGTGTGGACTGGTGTTGACTCGACAGCGCTGACGGGCATACACGGGCGCATTTGATCGCAGGTTTGATCGCCACTTAGTCTGAGGTGCGGCTGCATGAATTTGTCTAACTTCCAAGCCAAATTAGATCCGTGTCTGGCCTGATCAAAAGTGTCCGCGCGACACCGGCGTGGTGTGAAAGCAAGCTCGACGGCATGCAGAAGTTCGAGCCATCGTGGTAAAGGCTAGTTATGACGGTGGATACGCAGGTCGTTGGAGGCGCACACAATATTTCCAAACATCTTGTCGTGATTACGAACATAATTAAGCCTATTGTGTTCCCGAAGAACCTGTCTTGGAAACTGGACGCGCTAGAGCGTTCGCCAGACGTCAAGTGAGTTCAGTAACGGTACTATGGAATGAAACTTAGCTGCCAGCTCGTGCGTTAATTCACATTCTCTGGCAGAGCCTCTGATTACAGGGTCCTCAGCGCTCGACCGATGAGGAATGGAGCTGTGCGCTAAGGAGCTAGAACTTCTGCATCAACTCAGGGCTGACCAGAGGGCCCGCGACGCGGCGTCAGGTTGAGGCTCGGCCTACCCGTCCCGACGTGGGAGTGGCCCGCTGCGCTACCGCCTTGAGCGATAGCTTTCCTCAGGATCTAAATAAAGTTCTCTGTTTGTCTGTCTGCTCGACGAGTTAGCTGGGTGAGTGGAGCATTAGTTAATGCGTGCTGGAGAAGTCAGTACTTTAAATAGAATGCGTACAATGTCGACCGCGTCTGGGATAAAGCGTCGGCCGTCGTATCAGAACCAGTACTCGGTTGTTTTGATATAAAACAGGTACTGGAACGGTGGCTGGCAGGCTGGTCATATGTCGTATCCATTCTTTATCCGTGCGTCGCAGGAACACGGACAATAAATCGAGCAATGTTGCAAGAGCAAAAGCAACAAACTTTGTATCATTGCCGCTTATCATTTTGTTGCCACCGTCAAACCGCTGTCACCACGATGGCTCGAACTTCTGCGTGGCGTCGAGCTTGCTTTCACACCATAGCGATGTCGCGCGGACACTTTTGATCGCGATCAGGGCTGAGACGGATCTAGTTCGACTCGGAAAGTTAGCCAAATCGCAATTAAAAGTGACCAGGCAGCCGCGCCTCAGACTAAGTCGGGATCAAACCTGCGATCAAATGCACCCGTGTATGCCCGTCGGCGCTGTCGAGTGCACGGCACTTCACGCCAGTCCACCCCACGCACAGGGCTGTCCCTACCCGCGTGAGAAATAGAAAACAAAAGAGGAAAGCAACGAGAATGACTTCAGAAACATGCAGCCGCGTCGAGCGGAAAAAAAAATAAGGAAAAAAAAAGAGAAGCGGAAATGGCGTCAGGAAACAAACAACAAGAAAAGCAAACGTGGCTCCGCCCCTGTCCCTCAGTGCACCTCCGGAAAGGGAGACCCGTCAACAGCGCGTGGGTGTCGATCGCGCACTCAAACTGCAAAATTCATGTAAAATACCTTCCGAGCTATAGGTATCCGCTGTTGATATTTTGCAGATATACGCATGTCCACGGGCATCGATCCCGCAGGCTATCTCGGCCGCGAAATTTTGTGTGAGTACCACTTTAACGTTCGCGACGTGACCTTGCAGGGAATTGACGTTGAGCAAGGCCAATGTAAGCTCGTCTTCCCTGATGAGTTTACGTCAAAAGAGGCCCGGAAAGCATGGCGAATCGTCTCATCACGACTAGCGGAACAAAGTGGTTGTTCGTAGTGTCGAGGAGGGTGCGGAGCCAAACGCAGGTGCACCGTGGTGACGTGACGATGCCATACGTATAGTCTCGCGCAGCTGGCAATATACCTCGGAAGCAGGCGCTAAGCTATGCACAGCAGTGCCACCGGTTGCTAGGTCACGTGTTGTGACATCCACGATGCGCGGAGTTTTTTGTTCGCGACGCACGGACCAACACTCGACTTAAACAACTCCGCTGTCAAAAGGCGAATGACTGGCTCCTAACTAGGACATCCTACGGCGCCTCTTCGAACGGCAGTTGCTTCCGCCACAAGGCCAGTACACTGTAGACAGTGACCATGTAGACAGTCACCTCCCGCTTGTAATTTGGAATTGTGGCGAATGGGGCTTGTTGGTTGATCATCTTAAACACTTCGTCGCGCAGGAAAAACAGACACAAAGAAAACGACAACAGACAACATACGAGCGCTAACTACCCAACAAATGGTAGTTAGCGCTCTTTGTTCGTAGTTAGCGCTCGTATGTTGTCTGGCGTCGTTTTCTTTGTGTCTGCTTTTCCTGCGCTACGACGTGTTTACGATAACCCGCTTGTACGTACGCCCGACGGGGTCACTGTGCAAAAAAGAAAATGCCGCTTCATTGTGTTATGAGCACCAAAAAGCAACAAGGGGGGAACAGCGCGCCATCAGGCTCTGCTGTCTTCACCTATGATGGTTAGTCCGGGAAGAAGCCTCAACTAGAATGCTTTGCTTTGAAAGCGCGCAGTATTAAACACGTAAAGTGATAGAAAAGCAAGGCTTACTCTGTGAGTCCGCAGGCGGCGCGAGCATGCCGTAACTGGCCCGACGCGAGGCCGCGTAGTCCACCGAGTTGCGTGAAGTGCGCCGTGATCCGGGTCCTTTGGCACCCGGCGGCTGAGCCAAGGACCCGTCCACAGAGCTGAGCACGGCGGGTCCCGGGGACGGCGAGGCGGCATCACCCATGCGATCACGCCCGGATGTGCCGAAACGGGCTCTGCAGAAAAAACAAACACCTCAGGCAAATGTGCAAATGTACGGGACTATTTTCTGGAATTTGAGAAAATCAGTGTTCGTGACAGCGTAAGTTGAAAACTGTTATATTACGCAATGTAATCAGGCTTGAATAATTTTCATTCATGCATTTCGGTTGCCTCATACATAGATATCGGCGACCAAAAGCGTACATGTCAGACTCTCATTTCAAGGTCGAACCACTCTTTATAATCAGCTATTTAAAAAAGAGTTTCAATTTTTTCGCAATGGCAGATAAAATACGCAAGCGCAAATGGTAAAAAAAGAAATCACACGGTCGCTTATGTATACGCCAGGGATCTCAAACACGCGGCCCGCGGGCTGCATGCGGCCCTCGAACCTCTCGCTTGCGGCCCGCGGCCTGCACCTGGCTATGTTCGTTCCATATTTTTTTTCATAATAAGTACGTTCGTGAGCTACACAGGCATGAGTAGTACAAAGTATTGTTTTCGTGAGGCACCCCATGTTGTCACTATGTGTTGAAGCGTAACCGTGAAACAAGAAACAGTATTTCAGAATCGGCGTCCAGATTTTACTCCTTTTGGAGATCGGTATTGACATGTTGTTGGATGGAAAGCTGGCCCTAAATCTTCTTCAGAAATGACCCGTATATGAGATATGGGAAATGTTTTCTTTTCAATGGTAGTATTTGCGGACAATGTGTAAAAACATTTGCCCCCCCCCCCCTCCCCCCCCCCCTCCCCCCCCGCCCTTCCGCTCTTACATTCTTCCCTGACCCGGCGCTTGCTAAATCCCGCGACTGCGGCCCGCTGCCTCAGAGAACACTGCGGCTGAGTCCGCAGTGTTCTCTGAGGTGTTTTTCCCCAGTAATGTAACCATGAATGTAATACAAAAGTATAACGAAAAAGACATGCTGTCCCTTATGCATTTGCCTCAGATGACTAGGAGGTGAAGGCCATCTTATTCTTCTAACTCGGTTGTATTGATCCCCCCCCATCACCCCCCGAAACCTATCTACTCCTAACGTTGTTTTGAACTGCCTCCGTTATCCGAAGTATCCGAAGCTTTCTTTACCTCACGTGGTTCTGTAGTGCCTCCCGGATAGGCCCATCTTTGACCAACAGTAATAATTTCTGGGCTTCAACGTCCCTAAACCAGGATGTGATTATGAGAGACGCCGTAGTGGAGGGCTCCGGAAATTTATCTCACCTGGGAGGAGAAGGAGGGGGGAAGGAATGAAAGACAGGGAGATCAAACAGACGCGCGTCCGGTTTGCTACCCTGTACTCGGAGGAAGGGGTGAAGGGATTAAAAGAAAGAAGAGGGAAGAAAGCATCGTCACGGTACCTTTTTCCGAAGAGAAGACCCTCGGATCGTGGCTCTACGCGTCGCAGGCCAGCAAAGCGACGCGAGCATTGATACGTTTTTAGATGCCCTCCCTCCCGCGTCCCGCGTCCCGCGTCCCCCCGTCCCCCGTCCCGCGTCCCGCGTCCGGCCACTTTCATGAAGTAGGGAAGCACCCATTGTGCGAACCAGAACACTGTAGTAATATGAAGGCCGTCAACCCTATCACAGTCATCAGAGTCATGGCCGAGAGCACAGAGAGGCTGCTTAGCAATGGCTAGGCAGCTGGTGTCTGTCGCCCAGGTTGACCCCATTCCTTGAGTCATGGCCGAGAGCACAGAGAGGCTGCTTAGCAATGGCCAGGCAGGTGGTGTCTGTCGCCCAAGTTGACCCCATTCCTTGATCTTGCTTGCATGTGTTTGGAGGGGGGCTTAGTCCGTCCTACTCTAGGAATCATGTACTCTACGGAGCGGCGCCCGCGTCCCACATCCCCGCATCGCATGCGCGACCTCTCTCCTCTAGGAATCCTCTACTCCACGAAGCGGCTCCCGCGTCCCACACCCCCCACAGCGCATGCACGTCCCCTCCCCCCCTCTCTCTCCTCTCCTACGGTTCCTCCCGTCCTTTCCTCTAGGAAAGGACGGGAGGAACCGTAGCCTAAATTAACGTTCGCCTAAATCTAAGTACGCGGGTCGCAAAAGTTTTCGTCTCGATCGAACCGTCTTTGACAAAACGACGATGCAATGGGATGATGTCATCATGTGACGTCACAAGTTCTGGCTACCCGTGACGTCATGATGACGTCAAGGAGGGACGTCATCACGTGATTTTCGCATCGCTCCAGTTGACGTCGCGGACGGCTACGCTGACGGTTACTTTTCGTGTTTGATGACGCACAGAAAGCTTTCGCCTTAGTAAAGCATTAGAGATCCATAAATGAAGAGTAGTGCATACAGAAAAACGCTATTAGATGTGAGGTCGAGCTACAGGTGGCAGCACCGCCACCGCGTTAGTGTGTATAGGCTGTCCACGACTGTACACAAATGTACACAGCGGCGCCTTGCTGATGGCGCATTCACACTTGAGAAGCGAAGCGAAAACGACAACGCCAGAGCGGCCGGAAAACTACGTCCGCGCCCGTCGAGAACGTTCACATTCGTTTTGCCCCTCGTATATGCCACCGCCGCCGCCGCCTTCGCCACTTTGAGAAATCATTCCGTTTTTCCTATTTCCTGAGCAATGGCAGCAGAAAGCACAGGACCGGGTTGATTGGCGAAACATTGGAGAGGCCTTTGCCCTGCAGTGGGCGTAGACAGGCTGATGATGATGAGCAATAAATTTCGTACCGAATTCCAGTTAAGCATGCAAACAGTTTGCACCTTTTCAAACGTTGTTTCGGGAGATACACCAGCAGAAACGACATGTGGTGAGCGTCGGAACTCGCAAGTCCAAGTTGTGTTTAGACTCGCGCCTCCGCACCCCCACGTAACATAAACTGTGTGCCGTGAACCTTACTTTGTGTGTTATCTCTTACACTGTGCTTTTGTATATGCGTAAAACAACCTCTCTTGCACGCTTTCCTCCTCCTCTCGTTCCTTCCCTCTCTCGCTTCCGACGGCCCGCACTCGCATCTCGCGTGCCGCCGCAGCTCGGCAGACGGAGAATAAACAACCATACCGCACGGACGTCTCTTCTCGCAGTCAGTACATCCGCCGCATGCACTCTACAGACACGAGCGGACACACCGGAAGCGGCGGCGGCGGATTCACCGCCTGTGCAAAATCGAGACACCTTGGGGCATGCCGACTCTCAGTTGCTGCACCTTCTTCTAATTCCAGTGTTCTCGGGGATCGTAGCCCAAACCAGGCATTCCAGGAACGCGTCCTTGTCGAGGCCGTCAGCTTTGTCGTGCTGCACGGGTAGTTTGCAATTGCGCCGATGTGAGCCACTGCCGACGCCTTTGCCCCCCATGTTGTATTTGCGGCCGGTTGTTACATCACGTGGTTCGAGCTAGTGCAGCCAAAACCGTGAAGCGGAAAGGCGATCCGCTAGCGCGTGACGGAAAAATCGGTCTCGGACCGATTTTTTCGCGTCGGCCTCGCCGCGTGGTTTTCCGGCCACTTAGGAGGTGAAGCGAGTGAATTTACGGTAAGTTTAGTCGCTTTTACTCCCTTCGAGGCCTAGTATGAACGCGCCTTGAGAGCGGTTTGAGCCGATAGTCGGCAAATAAAGCGCATTGACTGCAGCCTAATGGTGATATCTACTGTGTAAACTTTCTGCGCGCTACAAAGAAATAAAATCAACCAAGAAAGAACGATACGGGACAACACAAGCGCGAAAGAAGATATATACACCCTCCATTGCCACATTAATGCACTGAAGCCTGCTTAAGTTTCCTATTACGTGTATGAAGCTCGCACACATGCGAACACGCAGTGGCAAGCAGACGACGCAAGGCGCCATCCACACTTCCAGGTTTCGTCCACTCGCCGCTAGGTGCTGGACTTCGTTCGATCTTGAGGCCAGTATCTGAGCTCAAACTATAGCGGATCTAAGGAACGCTCACGTTGCGCCAGAGACCTTTCCAGTGACGGAATATAATGGAAGGCTATCAAACACTTTAAAATATCTCCATGTAGCAAAATATTCTCGATAGATGCAGAGCTAGTGACAGTGCAATTCGACAATAAATCCTCATTGTCTGGTTCTAAGGGCAATCTATTTCCAACATTTCGCTATCGCATGACATCCTCCGCCGCACGACGGCGATAAATATTCCCAAATTGATGGCTGCGCAGCGCCCGAGGTGTTGCTGCTTGACGTGACCACACCGAGTTTGAAAAATGAATGCGCGATTAATCCCGTACTCTGTGCACGCTTCATTGCTCTAGTGAACGAGCCGGGGATAAAGGCAAAAAAAGGAAATGTCCAACTGTGAGAACTTCCGATAATTTAGCGCCTCTTGTAGCGCAGGCAGCACGAACACCCGTACAATTTGCATAAAGAAAACATAAATAAGTAATTCGTCTTTGATGGGCACGATAGAGCGTCATTTTGGAGCAAATTGCATTTTGCGGCAGCTACTGACAGTCCAAGAATTCCTCAATGGCCTAAACATCAGCGCAGTAATGTAACCCTGGATGTACGATAAAATGTGTGACTGATATGCGCCTCGGTGTCAAAGTTGTTACGATGTGTCGCGTTGTCGCGCTTGAAGTCGCGGGCTGGCCCACGGCATTGGCAGGAGTATTTTTGTATAGCTGAGTGAAAAAAAAAAAGAACTCTCATGTGCTCGAGTTCAAATGAACGTGAAAGAATATTGCATGTTCAAAATTAATTTGGCGGCGTCTCTCATAATCAAATGGTAGTTTCGGTACACAGAACATGACATCTTTATTCCTAATTATATTTCCTCACTGTTACCTTCAATATTGTATCTCTCCGGAAAATTCAAGCGCATAAGAAGGCAATCACGGTGATCACAGTTCTTGGAGACGTTCAGATGTTTTCTACCAAGCAGCAGCCAAGGGGTGCCCGCCTCACTTGAATAATCTAGTAAATACTTAAGCAGCTTCGTAGATTCGTAGAATCAATGAAAAAAAAATATAGTAGATTCCTGAGATAGCAAACTCCTCTCACTCTATGCTCGGGCGACAAGTCTCGAGAATGTCATCTCTCCGCCATCTGGACTGTGTCTGCGCCTTCGCCCAAAGAATGTGTGATCCTTGCGAGGCGCAGATATAGCTGAAGAAACTTGTAGTGCACAAAAAACACGGACAAAGCAAGTGACGACGGGACGATGCATCGTCACTTGCTTTGTCCGTGTTTTTTGTGCGCTACAAGTTTCCTCATGTATCACCACCAACAAGCCCGCTCTTACATTATCGCAGATAAAGCGCTGTGAATGAAATAACCGAAGCGTAAATCACCATGAGAGCAGGCGAAATATTCGCATTACTTGAAAGACGTGGCGCAAGGTTAGAACTGAGCAGAACCGAGAAGGGACAGAAAGAAATGTATTGGCGTTCTCTCTGTCTTTTCTTGGTTCCTCTCGGTTCTAATCTTGCCCCGCGTCTTTCAAGTAACGATGCACCAACTGGCCTAACATAGTGTACTGTTAAGAAACATGCGCAGGGATAGCGTCACCTAACTTTCGAGATAAAGAAAGAGCTTTCTACAGGAGTACTGCGGCGTCTATAGACTATTTTACGGATGGGTTTGAATGCCGCCATATTGGGCTGTTAACCTTTGTGCTTTGCAACTTTAAAAACTAAACGAATAGTGTTACGGTGGACGCATACGCATGAAAACGGTTGGGTTGGTGCATACGATGTTTCGTCGCCTTATTAATTCAAGTCGCGATATACAAAAACAAGAAAACACAGGCTTAGCAGCCCAAGATGGCGGCGCCCAGATGTCTTACGGAAAATAGTCTATAGAGTGTTTTACGGATGGGTCTCAGTGCCACCACATTGGGCTGTTAAACTTGTTGTTTTGTGTCTTTAATAACCAAAGGAATAATGCTACGACGGACGTATCCGCATGAAAACGGTTGGGTTAATGCGTTCGACTTTTCCTGACTTTATCAATTTACGTCACGGGATACAAAAGTAAGAAAGCATTCGTTCAACAGCTCAAGGTGGCGGCACCCGTATGTCTCAAGTAAAATCGTCTATAGTAAGAGTGGTAAACAAATGAACCCTACGAGCGTAAATATTTTATGTGTACATAGTGTAAAATTTGTTAGACAACGCAGTTATCAAAGCAGGTCGTTAGTGCAGTGCAAGGGTGAGAAACATCCCAGTACTCACTTGCTGAAGAGCCTAAGGACGAGGCAGAAGAGCGCCGTGAACACCATCAGCGCCACGATGACGCTCACCATGGTCGTCAGTTCGGCATTCTCCAGAATGGCCACACCGCGAGCTGCAATCGGAAATTGAGAAAGCCTTGGGTCACATGTGATGTGGAAGACGTAATGAAATATGAGTTTGTACAAAAAGAAAAAAAAAAGTTGACGCTTCACTTGCTTGTTTAAGTAAGAGCAAAAAAAGTACCTCTCGTAAGCAAAAGCACTATACAGCTTATAGCCTCGCGATCTGTGCACCACTGTAGGACGTCTTTGTCAGTCAAGATCCTGTTGTTTATGATAGTATAATAACGCTATTTAAAAGTTGCAATGAAGAAACACCTCCCCGAAGGGAATCGTGAGGAAATGCGAATGCATTTCGCGCGCGCTTCACTCCATTTATATATGGTGGTTGTGGTTCGAAGAAGGAAAAAAGCGCCAAATTTCTGCAGCCTGGTCGGGAGCACGGCGCAGCGCCAGTTTTTTTTTTTTTTCGCTTTTTTCTGTTTTGTTTTTCTTCTTTTTTTAAGCACTATACAGCTTATAGCCTCGCGATCTGTGCACCACTGTAGGACGTCTTTGTCAGTCAAGATCCTGTTGTTTATGATAGTATAATAACGCTATTTAAAAGTTGCAATGAAGAAAAAGAACAGGGCAGCTTTGTCATTTTCTGATGACACAAGGGGCTGAGCCTGGTATAGTTTGTGTGAATATGATGCGGAAAATGTGCGAAATGAGAGGAATGTCGAAATGCACGCATTAGAGGCTGTATACAAAACGGAATCAAGTCGGCCATTCTACGTTCCGCTTCATGATAGTTTTCTTCAAGGTGCAGATGATACTCGCTCATTTCGGCATCGATGGCCGCATGGATTATATTGCCGCGTTGAAGAGACGGGCACAGAAGTTTGTTCCCCGCAAAGCATGCAAATGTGATCATGGCTCCTTCGCGAAATCCAATCCTCCAACAAGCCAAAAATCTCTCCTTTGACGAATAAAGCGTGCCCACGTTCTTCATTTCCTCTCCCCTCCACCCATTCCGTGTAGCAGCTTTGTTCCGCATACTCTTTATCAGGCGGAGAGAGTCCCTTTCCGAAAAATTCTGGTCCGGGTGGTCCTTACAGAGGCCATCACTTCTCCTCTGAACCAGCCATTTGACGGCAATGCTTAGCGTCTGAAGTACTGCGCTCACGAACTCGCAGTGGACGCTTGCCACTTCTTTGCACATGGCCGGCACAAGGACGGTGCAGGAAAGTGCACTTAGAAGTGTAAGGACCTGAAGAACAAAAATGGTAGCCCAGGACCAAAACATTTTAGCAGTTGCTATCGCAATATTTTCACGAAAAGGGGCTGCACGCTTGATTGGACGAATTTCCCTTGCATGACGTAACGCAGCTGAGTGGCAGCATTCGTAAGAGAAGAGCAATGTGAAATTCCTGAAGCGCTTCACGTCCGCTTCATCATTCCCAGCACTGTGTCCATTGTTTTCGGTACGATCACTCCCTACAAATTAGGGAGCAATTGTTGTGACCCAGGTTGCCAGGGAACACGGGACAGGGGCTCGTGATACTGCCTTAGACGTCAGACATACACAATCTCTTAGCCGTCCCCATAAATGTCTGTCGACGCGCCCACAGGCTCAATGAGATAGTTCACATGAGATTTTCTTTTTTTTTGCAATATTCGATATCATCATCATCATCATCATCATCATCATCATCAGCCTGACTACGCCCACTGCAGGGCAAAGGCCCCTCCCAAGTTCCGCCAATCATCCTGGTCCTGTGCTTTCTGCTGCCACGTTATACCTGCAAACTTCTTAATCTCATCTGCCCACCTAATTTTCTGTTTCCCCCCTCACACGTTTGCCTTCTCTTGGTATCCAGTCAGTTACCCTTAATGACCAGCGGTTATCCTGCCGCCGTGCTACGTGCCCGGCCCATGTCCATTTCTTCTTCTTGATTTCAACCATGATTTCAACCTCCCACATGAATATTCAATATAGTCGTGCTATTTCGAAAATACCTTGGTGGAGAACAGTGAAAGACTTCACATAATGACTGATTTATATAGCCCGAGATCCAGAGGCGTACAACCGCTCTGGATGATTGGCCAGGCATTGGGTAGTTAAGCATAAAACAATGTTTTACATTGTTTTTTATACTCAGGTGTTTTATACTCAAAAAGCTTTTCTTCTTCTTGTCATTTTTTTTCTGTGCACTATTTATTTTGCACGACGGAAGAGTTTTTTTTCGGTTGCATAAAATGAATATTTTATCAGCATCTTATTATAAAAAATAAGGAAATAATAGAAGGGAAGTGATTTCGCAAAAATAAGCAATAATATGAAGAAATAATAATATATACATAGAGAACAACTTACGGGAGCGATCAATAGATGGGGCATGCAACCAATGTTCTTTGTCTTCTTTCACTAGCAGTGCACACATTGCCTTTAATGCAATGTTTATGCCTAATTTCATCCCGTCCTTTCGCACGCTTAAAACTAATCAATACATGTTACTCTCTTTGCTGGGTGCTGACTTGCCACGTATGTAACATTCTTCAAAGGCACGCTTTAATACTCTTTTCAGAGAGTCATGCCATTATACTCTCTTCAAAGAGCTGTGCCTCCCATGACTCTCCCGAAGAGAGTATAATGGTCTCCGAAAGAGAGTGTGTATCTTTTAAAGAAAGCTACATATGCGGCGAGTCAGGAATCACTAAAAAGAGTAAGACGCAATTTTTTTTCCTTATAGTGTGCCACGTGGTAACCAAAGCGAAGAAAAAAAAACACTGACATCCGAAGCAGTCGAGTGGGAATAAAAAAAAGTTTCTGAAGAAACAGGAAATTGCAGTGCGCTCTGGATGAGACATGTTGAAATGCATAAAGATAAAGAAGCGGAAGGATAACGACCAGAATGGCTTATTATTACCGTGTACGCTGCTTAGTCTGGCGGGAAGTGGCACGCTTTGGCCTGTTTTGACAAAGCTTCCTACTTCAACCAGCTTACATGTTGTAAAATTCAACAGACTTTTCTGAAGCGTATCCGCCAAGTAATCTTGCAGTGTGCAAAGCTGCTCGAAACATCTACCATCACGCAGCCCGTTAAACCACTTTCCCTCGGTAGTGTCCAAATCTGTGGGAGAAAATTAGCTTTTCGATCGTGTGTCACCTTCTCCGTACGTTACAAAAAAAATTGTTTGAAAGCATGGCCTGGACAAATTGATATACGTTCTTCCGTTTCGAACCATCTTTATCAGGAAGCCTGCTCTCATCGATTTTGCCATGAAAATGCTCACTTAGTCGTGGATTATTTATGCGGCTGTTTCGGGGAGATTGCCTTGATAAATTCTTTCTAAGTTATGCAGTACTCATTTCGCTACTAAATGTTTTTGCAACAATATGAATCTTCCCCAATCTCTAGCAGTGCGTGTTCACCCTGTGTGAAGGAAAATGACCGGTTAGAACATAAATACATTTCAATAAACATGTTCGCCGAGCAACTGCCGCCCCAGAAATTAATTATAACATTTTCGCTGATTACTGATTCTAATGTCTGCGAAAAATCGGCCTAACCTTTTTTTTTTTCGTTTTGTGTGAAGAACAATACAACTAGATACATTTGCTCTCTGGCCAAAGCAACGTATACGCAACCGAAACGTTTTCCCGTTCGGATCTTTCCGCAACTCGGTTCCTTAAGAGGGAGCCGAATTGGTAGCTGAAAGAAAAGGCGTGAAAATTACCAGAAAACAAGTCGCGGGATCGAATCCCGGCGGCGGCGGCCGCATATTCGAAGAAGGCGAAAATGCTCGAGGACCGTGTGCTTAGATTTTGGCGCACGATAAAGAGCCCCAGGTGGTTGAAATTTCCGGAGCCCTCCAATACGGAGTTTGTCATAATCATATCGTGGTTCTGGGACGTAAAACCCCGCGATTAATATTATTATTATTATTATTATTATTATTATTATTATTATTATTATTATTATTATTATTATTATTATTATTATTATTATTATTATTATTATTATTGAAAACTACCAGAAAGCTGAAACCTCACACGACACAAGAAGTTCCTAGCTTACGGCAAAAAACATTTTCGCAATCATTACTTTCTGTAGGGTGCCTATTCCACAGATATAGCCCACGAGACACTTGCTGCGTAGTTGTCCGTTCTTGTCGATGCAGGAATCTGTACACAAGAAATCGCGAATGGAAAACACACGCGCGCACTCCCCCCCCTCCCTTTCCCACACACACACCAAGCACAAGAACAGGGCGGATGCGCATCAATGTCCCCGCTCTGTCTATGCCACTATCTAATCCACAACGTTTATATAACAATTACTCTCACTTATCACAAGAATATTTATATTATAATTAATAGAATCCAACTAAAAGAGTACAAATAAGGTCCCCTGGACCTTCCTTGCCTCCATTGTCTGCTGGTTTTCAATAAGAACGTCCTTGATGCTTCCCGACTAATACAAGCAGACAAACAAACAAACAAACAAACAAACAAACAAACAAACAAACAAACAAACAAACAAACAAACAAACAAACAAACAAACAAACAAACAAACAAACAGCAACTGCGGTAAGTATACCTTCGTGCCCGTAAATGTGCTTCAAAATGACGTTTAGAGAAATCGCTTTTGTTTTCATGAGCTCATGCCTTTCTCTTACGTTAGTCTTCTGTTTCCTATCAGAAGACGTAGCGTTCACAATGCACCCGCAATTGGAGTAAACGTCTGTCCTTTCATAGAAATCCTCTCGCGTCTGTTCTTTTCTGCACGCTGTGTGACAAAAATGTAGATTTATAATCTCGTACAATGTATTTGAGATTAGACATCCGTTATTTGATGCTAAATATACGCAAGCAACTGGACAGACACGACTTAATTATGTCATGTCCCTCGCGTATTCTCCGAAGCCGCTGAAAGAAGACTGATTGGTTTGCCATATTCCGGTCCTTCAGACCACATATCTTTCTTCACTTCTCGAATTCACTGTGTCAACATGGATCCACCTTACAGAACGTCTGGCTGGCTTGGCTACTTCCACCGTCCACTTCGAGCCGATAGGCGGGCGTGCTCCTCGCAAAAGCAATTGTGCCCGCTGGCGACGTCGTCTATTCGTCGCTCTCGACGTTGGTCGCACCGACGCCGGCGTGAGTGACTGGCAACGGCGACTGCAGCCGAAAATAACGAGCCTCGATTTTCTTCGTCCGCGTGGCGCCCCGTTTCTGAGAACGCCTCCTTGGCGGCCTACCTGCCGGTGACAAAGCAAACACAGATCGACGAGATACGCCGCCTAATTCAATATAGCCGCGGCTGCGGCGAATGCGTGCCCCGTCCCTTGCGCCTATAGGGAAGAACGGTGCAGGGAAAACATAGAGCAGAGCTAACAGCAATAAAACACGGGAAACGGTTTTCCTTGCGGCGTAAGAGGAACGCTCCTACGTTGCTGGTGCGCGCTTATCGAAGCGTGTAAGTGGCACGTGCCTTGAATCCCTATACTCTCGGTTTCCTTGACCGCGCTTAGAGTTCCCAGGTTAACCTGTAAAATAATTTAGCAGGAGGAACTCTTTCGGGAAGTAATGAGCTGCGAGCCTGGCGTTGCTTCCGCTGTTATTTCGTTGCCTTACGAGACGGCTAAATCACTTAGCAAGGCGCCCGTATAGGTCAAAGCAAAACAACCACTGGTTATGTTTTCTCCTTCTTCGTGTGTTTCCTTCCACGTCCTCCTACATTCTGATTATGGTTCTATTCTTAGAAAGCCAGAGACTTCATTCGCGGTCCGCGGTGATATTGCCGCGCCATAATGGCTCGGTTTAGAAAGCATCTTCACTGCATCATGTTTGCAATTGACAAGCTTTGGTATATGCGTTTATGCGTTAAATGTCTCATTATTTTTCGAATTACCTTACCAAAACATACATATATTATAAATTCAGAATGACATACTTGCAGAAGATAGCTTTTCATATTTATAGAAAACAACGTGGCAAATGAAATAATGCGTCTTTTTGGCCCTGAATTTAGCGAAATTTGGCACACATATGTAATGCTTCGAGCTGATTTCAAATCCTTTTACGAATTTCGTCGTACTTCAGTACTTAGAACAGTATATCGTGGCTTTTGGGGCGTCAAACCCCAGATATTATTATTAATATTTAGAACAGTAAAAGCCCCTTGTAAAGTGAACCGAATACAAAATTATTTGCATCAAATATTTGCAGTTTCGAGTATTCGCACGCCCATATCATTTACGTAAATAAACCGAAATCGGACATTTTGGGAAGTGGAGTGCCAAAGTAGTACATAATACACCAATGTGCGAAATTATGTTAACTTGCATCCTCCGCAACGTCCAAGGTAATACAGTATTTGTATGTAGTATCTACTTGAAAAGTCATACTTGCAATTTCTTACATACCTCCTTCTGTATATTATCACTATGTATCCTTTGTACTAATTACAGTAAAATTGATTCTGGTTCTGACCTACATACATACATACATACATACATACATACATACATACATACATACATACATACATACATACATACACACACATACATACATACATACATACACACACACATACATACATACATACATACATACATACATACATACATACATACATACATACATACATACATACATACATACATACATACCAAGTTAACAGTAAAATTTTTGCTTTTGTGTTACGTTGTGCAACACGTGAAGTTTTGTATTTTCAGTCAGTTACATTGTACCTTTGTGTTCTATTGTAATCTTGGTATAATACTTGTCGTATGTCATGTATTTTGGGGCTCCGCTGCTTTCAACGGAACTGTTTTCAACTTTTGTCCCAGCATGGCGGCATTGGAAAGTAGCGAATAAAGATAACGTAATTATCAGAAATGCAGCACTCGATAATGTACATACGTCCTGCACGTAACAGCGATAGACTGAAGACTAGGTGATAACAATGACGTGATACTATGTGATGACTATGACGACAGCGGATGAAACACGGCGACGTGAGGATTGAGGAATGATGAGAATGCAGTGACTACGATAGGACATGGCTAGAATGCAAATGACTAAGATGTAAGCACGATGACTGTGCGGCGACGTCTGCGTGATGACAGTGAAGTGATGCCTGTGGCATGCGTAGGCGTGCATTATTGTTTAAGAAAACGGCGCCACAAAGAAGACGAAAAGACTTTTGAACCGCACTGACACATGTCTTTTCGTCTTCTCTGTGGCGCCATTTTCTTAAACAATGCCTCCGTACCAACTCGTCCAACTATTGGCCCTACTAATGCATAGGCGTTCACACGGTTCCCCATTAGGGAGGGGGGGGGGGAGGGGGGGGGGGCAAACTTTTTTCGCAGGCCACTCCCATGTGTTGAGTCCAAAGGTCAACATTCTCCACAATGGCTCAAAGAATTACAATGAAGCAATTACGTGCTGCTCACGAAGGCCTTCATTTGGCGCCTGGCTTTTCGAGAGTAGATATGATTAGTCAACAGCTCTTGGAATCCAACGGCGGAGCCTTCGGCGGCCACCATCTCCAAAAGCCTGTGTATCTATAACCACGCCCTTTAAACAATCACGGGACAGTCCGACTGCGTAACAATATGGGACCGACTTCGAGCTTCCACTTAGGGTAAAAGGGGGGGCGGAGGGGGGCGTCCCCTGCCTTCCCTCCTTGTGCGCACGCCGATGTTGGGCATGGCATCAGCGTAATGATAGCAGTAGAAATACGAACGCCCATTGAAATACCGTCGAAACATGTGGGACACAGAACAAACCCTGAAAAGCGGGGGTGGGGGGGTGGGGGGAGTGAGTTCAACTCAAGTACGCCGCGAGATGTCGCCGCAGAAACTGAAAACAAATACCGGTGTGAATACACTGACTAAAGCTTCACTGTTTTGCAATGCGCGCCACACTCAACACAAAGACAAACGACTGAACCGCTACGGTGGCACGATTACGACTGTATGACGACCGACGTACTTGCGTGTCACCTGCACGTAAGGCACTTTCATAACGAATACCCCTTATATGCCTCCGCTGAAATCGTGCCAATGTTGATTAAGCGCATTACTTGTTTTCATGCCAATTATGCTGACAATAATAACGACCAACTTTTGGTCGTGGGTGACACTGTTTCAAACGACTATTTGCCGACTTGTACAAGGCTTTTTTTTTTTCGAAAATGCAGATTTTTTTGTAACTATTGTATGAGAGTCAGTCTCCTAGCTTTCATTCGCGCACACGAACTCTGGTCGAGGTGGAAGTACTTTTCCGAAACTAGAATGGCACTGAGGAGACTAATTAACAAAAAGTCGTTAATTCACCTTTTGACCTGGGGTACTTTTATACTGGAAAGTTATCATCGAATTTTAAGTGCGAAAGCGAGACAGATCATCCGGCTCACAGGAAACGCCCCCCCCCCCCCCCTTTTTTTTTTCTCTGTTAGGTAAGACCGGAACTACGCGTGTCAAGGAAATGAAGAAATTTGAATCGAGGTGCGCCGAAAAAAGATATGATGCCCAAAATCGGAAAGCATTGTGAAATGCACAAGCAGACAGCTCATTCTTTGGATGTGATGTGTCGTGCTTACTTGTTTCTTTGTTAATCTATAAGCAGGAGCAAAAAGCTATTTCGCTAGTCTGGAAGAAGAAGCGCCGAGGTGGCTGCTTTGGATTTTTATGCTTCACTGAGAAAGAAAAGGTTGATACTGCGCTCTTTTGGCGCACAGCTCGAATGAGGCAGATAAGCACCATACACCGCACGCCAAGGCAATGCGATCCGCTGGCGCAAGGACCATGACTTCCTGCTTTTCAGGAAAAGATATGACCATTATGCGCCTTCATTCAAATTTCGTCACTTCCTTGTCACTGTTAGTTCCGGTCTGACGTAACAGAGAGGCCGCGTTTTCTGCGCTCCTGGCGCGATCAGTATTGATTTCGCCCTTAAAGAACCCCTGCAACACTTTTTGAGCGTGGCAAGAATATTATGCCGATCGATAGTCGGAGGTTACCGAGAACAAGCTAGCCAAACATTTTAGCGCAGCACGGTGCAACGTCAACAGTCGTTGCAATGCTGGCTACCGAATTTTATAACACGGTATGAAACATTACTTGTACGCTCCTATGACAGAGATTCCATACCGGCTTAACGTCAGTTTAGGTTCTAATGTTGGCTCCGTTTTTATTACAGTCGAAAAAGCATTACATGTGTAGTCATATGACTCAGCTAGTTATATTCAAGCGTTGCTCGACCCTCTGAATATCATACCTAACATAGTCCGCCACGGTGGATCAGTGGCTAAGGTGCTCGGCTGCTGACCCGAAGGTCGCGGGTTCGATCGCGGCCGTGGCGGTCGCATTTCGGTGGAGGCGAAATGGTGGAGGCCCGTGTACTGTGCGATGTCAGTGCACGTTAAAGAACACCAGATGGTCGCAATTTCCGGAGCCCTCCACTACGGCGTCTCTCATAATCATATTGTGGTTTTGGGACGTAAAACCCCAGATATTATTATTATACTTAACGTAAGGCAAGGTATGATATTTACAGCAGCGCACGCGAAATGTGAATCGCACAGTAGAGCGCTTCAGTGTTCGAGAAGCTTCGCGATTATAGTAGATCGTTTTGTTAAGATTGCGCGCAGGACGCGAACCGCCAAGCTTATTCTAGAGCTTGCACGACCACCAGTGATAAAGCTGGAAAGTTCGACGCATGCTGTATAAGAGACGGCGCGTCCCAACGTTTATCAGTTTTATCGACGACCGACGCTCTGTGCGCCGATATCAGTGTACAGCGTGCATTGCTTGCTGTAATTTGAGTTTGGCGTTTCGCGGCCACAAGTTCGACCAAATAAAGAGTTTCACCTTCAAGAAACCTACGGCTGTCTTCGTCCACGTCACCACCACGTGACAATATCTAAGAGCATCGGGTTCTGCATTGTCGACACTTGCAGCGCGTTGCTCAAACGCAGAGGTGTAACAACTGTGATAGTTGTTAGTTCACGCTTGTCCCGTGCATAAATGTGCGTCCTTTTCGAGCGTCCCTCTTTGTGCTTCAGTGGGAAGATGCTTGTCCTGCTTCGTGTGACATTGCAATTTCTTGCTATCCCACTCATTTCTTCGCCCTTGCGGCGAAACTGTGACTTTTTTTTTTTTTAGTCTGCATGTAACTCCCTGTAAAGATGGTTTCACTGCAGTGGAATAGTGTTCAGGCGCGAAAGCACTTATCCAGGAGAAATATGCACTGCCGCGAAGCCCCACTTCAAGGTTAAATGAACATTTTGCCCTCCCATCGATGCATCATTTTTTTAAGTTTAAAAGCTTGTTATTCCGGCTTATATGCTCTAAGTATAGTAAATTTTCAAACGTAACATATTTTACAGGTTATCACTTGCATTCTACCGAAAGTCAAATCCTGCTACTATTCAAAGTTGTTTTCACTTACACTGAACCAAAAAGAATGGCGTTTGCACAGGCCTTGTTTCAATTAAAAAAATATATATTCTGCAGGTTAGTTGGGTCATGACAAATATGCCCATTTTTTTTATAATATGTGATATACTATTCGAATTCGATTCGAAATTATTCGACCAATATCACTATTTGCTTTGAAATCGCTTCGAATCTAAAATTCACTATTCGCACAAGCCTACTTCACACACATTCGATCGAACCGCGATTCGACGATGCTCCGTGAGCGCTATGAAAAGGCGCCAAGCGCTTCAACCAGCTGGCTTGCACGAAATTCTTCAGGAAACCACAAGCTATGTAGAAAACACGCCAAGCAACTGAATGCGCTTGCTTGCGCTTGTCCGGTGCCGAAAACACCACTTTCAAGCTGCCTTTCTCGCCTATCTTTTTTTTTTTTTTTTTTTTTTTTTTTTTTTTTTTTTTTTTTTTTTTTTAGTCGGTGGGAAATGACATGCACGTAGGGTGAAACTACGGGTCTTTTACGGTCGTTTAATTCCGACTGAGCCTCAGAGTTGCAGTCTTTCTGTAAGATTCCCCGTGAGATTCTGAAAGGCTACAGCACCAAATGAGCCAATGGCATCGTCAACACTCTGTAACAACTTCCCATGCAGGCAAAGAGTAATATAGACCCAGCTCTCCTACTATCATATATAGCTGAACAGCTATTAAGACACATAAAGAAAGACTGCAACTCTGAGGCTCAGCCGGACATAAACGACCGTCAAAGACTAGTAGTGTTACCCTGCGTGCATGACATTTCCCACCGACTAAAAAAATAAATCACACCATATCCACGGAGTGAATGATGATGAGTGGGCGAAGCTGCGGAGGTTCATCGGTAAACCGTGAATCTTCCGTGAATTCTGCCCAGTACATCATCACCGACGTGAGATCGGGCGCGTTTATACTAAAGGGTCGATGAGAGTTATGGTGACTGAAGCAATCATGGTTACACCGTGAAACCTTCAGTGGTTTCGCCCAGCAGTAATCAAAGCGATAGTGTGTGTGAAATTTTATTTAAACTTCAACGACCGGTCGTCGTCCATGGTCCGCCAAGCAGCACGATCCGGCAAGCGCACTCGTACGGCGATCCGGGGAATGAGAGATCCCCGCGCAATCGGAGAGCAGCTGCACCGCCAACGCCATCTAGCGTACCTTCACCCAACCGCCATATTGTACGCATGTCTATAGGACAGCGCCCTCTCGGAAACGAGACGAGAACTGGAGATGACGACACCATATCCACGGAGTGAATGATGATGAGTGGGCGAAGCTTCGGAGGTTCGTCGGTAAACCGGTAATCTTCCGCGAATTCTGCGCAGTACATCATCAACGACGTGAGGTCGGGCGCGTTTATACTAAAGGGTCGATGAGTCATGGCGACTTGCAGCTCACTTTAATTTTGCATGTACGCTGTGAATTTTTTTATTGTTTAATCACGCACAGGAGACATCTCACACAGGCACTACCTTGGAGGTCGAAATCCAGTGCCTACTGGCTACTCAGGATGCATGGACAACCGCGAACCGCCCAGGTGATGCCATAAGGAGCTTCGCCCCTAAAATGGTAGGCGAGAAAGGCAGCGTGAAAGTGGTGTTTTCGGCGCCGGATCAGTTACAGCGGCTTTGCAAAGCAATAAATCACGCGCTACTGTTTGCATGAGAAGCGAGTGTTGTTTACTCGATACCACTGTCATGTGGTAGGAGGTATATTGACCAAACAGGGCGCTGCCTTAATGAAAGGCTAAAAGAGCACCATTGCAATGTGCATAAACAACCCAGGGACACATTGGAATTCACTGCCGCGATTGTGGATGTTCCCCTTTCTTTGATCAATGCGAAATGGTAAAGAAGCGCCTGTCACAAATCACCCGAGAAATAACTGAAGCGCATTGTATAGCAACAGATGGCATCACATGTATCAGCGCCCCTTCGTTGGCTTTATCTGAACATGAAGTGTCCTTCCTTAATCTTTGGTCTGTGACGTTGCGAGGGTTTGTCTAATCTTGTCGATATGTTCGGGTGTTCTTTGTATGCTTGCGCAAGTGTACATATTTGATGCAATTTGAGAATAAAGTTCAGTTGGAAGTTAGCGCTCTGTCCTTTTGTGTCGGTCTGCTCGGCCGTTTCTCTTTTTTTCCGTAATGCGCTATACCAGTTCAAGTGTTTAATGCCTGTTTTCAGCGTCGTCGAGTAGTGTATTGCGACATGTCTGTATTACGCCTGGCGCTGCCTAAACGGAGTTCAGAGGGTCTAAGGGGCATGGCGTGTAACCACAATGTGAGGTATTATTCAACAATGCCATTGCGAAACTTTCGCATAAGGAGTTTAAAGGCTCTAAGGCGCTCATAACTAATTTTCCAATCGTCTGAACTGTTTTACAGGCCCAAGACAACACAGCCTCGGATTAGCCCCTTGTCTTCCACGCCGTTTATCAAAGGCAAATTGCATTCATAGTTCTGCGACACCTTACGAAGGGATACTGCGGCATTTTGTTTGGGCAGCATTATCCATTCACAACACCGCGAAGTTGGCAGGCACGCGGATTGCTGGGTGAAGGCGGCCACTCAGGCTTCGCTAATGGTGCCCGCTCACGCCCAAAAAAGTGCACTGAACTTTCATTAGGGCAGAAGGAGAAGAAGGCTAAAACCAGAGGATAAATGGGTACGAAGGTTTGGCAGGACCGGGCAGTTGGCCAGCGGCTCCAACGCCGTCCTAAAACCGTAGAACGTAGAGAGGGCGCCGGCTTCTTTGAATAATCCAATTCGGTGAGGGCAGCCGGCAGTGTAGTTTGCGACGGCACTCGGGGCATATAGTAGCGAGCGTGGCAGGTTCGCTAAAGGAGATAAGAGCTGTTGAAGCAGCACGCCATTAACGTGAGAGGGCATGAAGTTGTTGTGCTCCTGGCGATTAGCTTTCATTCTTCATTCACGTGAATGCGCAGTGGTAGACTGCACAACTTTCACAACACTACGCCTAATGCCCAGAGTGGAATACGTTAAACTGCAGTAGGGGAAAAACAATTATCAGGGCCCGTATTCACAAGACCGTATTAGGATAAACTTTTCGTAAGGCACCATCTCAGCCAATAATGATACGCAAAATATGATTAGCTAAGTCGGCTGACCAATGAAAAAATGGACTTACGAAAAAAAAACGTTTTGCGGATTCGGCCCCAAAATCGGCCATTGAGACGAGCTTGTCCAACCTGTCGAAGCAAAGAGGCACAATTTAGCACTCTCAGAACACACGTACGTGTGGTTTAGCGACAATCTATCTCAGGAGTATCATCACACAATCAGGTGAACCACCAACAAAAACCTAAAAGTAGTCGGGAAGAAAACCGGCATGACATAGAGGAATAAGTACTCTTCTGTGTCAGCTCTACAAAATCTTTCATCGGCACTCCGCCGCAGATCCTATGAACAACTTGTGTGGGAGATACGAGAAATGCTGTTCTGTGTGATTGAACAAGGGCACAACGTTGTGTTTCAGTGGATACCGAATCACTGCGGTATCTCCGGCAACGATCTCGCCGATGAAGCTGCCAGAGAAGCACATGGAGAAACAAACCTAATTGTTTCTATACCGTTATCAAGGATTGACGCGGCTCGATACTTAAGCAAGCTGGCGCAGGACTTGAATTTGCAGAAGTGGCGAACATCACAGTTGACAGAGCATCGATTATAATATCTCGACCAATCTCAACGACTGCGGCTTCTACCTGGTTTCTCCCGGGAGAAAGAGACAGTGTTGGGCCACCTACGTCTTGGTGTAGCATTCACCAACGCCTACCCATTTGAAAACTGAGATGACCGACAACGGTTAGTGCAATGGCTGTGCCGTCGATGAAACTATTGAGCACATTTTGTGTTACTGCCCGACTTATTCAAATGAGAGGCTGCACCTCCGTACTGCTTTAGATCACCCGGACGGAAGCGCCTTCACTGTTGCGAAGATATTGGGACCATTGAGCTACCCATCACAGTTCCGAAAGGCAGCGAACGCACTGTTGCGTTTCCCCAAGGATACTGGACTGATTTGCCGTTTATGACTGCAAACGCGGAACTTTTACGTCGGCTGAAACAGTGACTTTTCACTCCTCTTCTCCAGTCTTTCCTTCCCCCTCCCCCTTTTCCAGTGCAGGGTAGCCTACCGGGCTAAGTCCAGGCTAACCTCCCTGCCTTTTTTCTATTCTTATTCTCTCTCTCTCTCTGGAAGAGGATCAAGCTGTTCCTTAAAGAAGCCTGGGTGTTGAGAAAACGTGGCTGACTATTTAGAGTGCTCTGTATACTCCATTATGGTCGAGCGATAAGCGGTCCCGAGTAACGCAATTTTCTCTGGGACGTTACAAATATGCATGGGCCCACAAAAACACACTGCCGGAGCAGGGACATCAGACTTTGTGCTCTCGTGCAACTCCGCCTGCTTTTCCGTTCAGTAGCTCTGCTATACTCGGCGACAAGTTTTCTTGGCAGTACCGTGGAAACTACAGAACCTAAGCGCGTGCCTTCTGCCGCACCCGAATATTACTGCTTAAGTTACTGATTATTTTGTCATTTGCATTGCTGAAATATCTACTGCTTTGTTTATTACAAGACTAAACAGTTGCGGCAAGTCGTAGGTAAAATACCTTTATTGTACACTTTGCGAGAATGCCTTCTTTTTCTTTCCATTTTTTGAGACAGAACCACCTTTTCAAAAGCACGCCCGTTTTCCAAAGTAAACATGGCGTCCGTGACGCGAGTGGGTCAGTGTGCGGCCGCAAATGCGCTGTTTATTTCTCCAAGAGAAATATACGCGTAATATAACACTAAAATTTACACTGAACCGTCGAAATGTCAATAAGATTCATATTTTTCGTACAGACACGTTGACGATGCGAGCGATCAATACCGAAATCAGCCGCCAGCTGCCCTATACTACTTGCGGAGCAACACGAATGTGCCGAAGCCCCGCCTCCGTAGCCTTCGCTCCACTGCCAAGATAAGTTGTCGCCTAGTGTATGAGAGAGCGCTCGGAAGGATCATGGCAGCCAACACAATCTCGTGACGCAGGTGCCGGTTGGTTGTTTACAGGAAAACCAAAAGCGCACTTCACGTGCAGTGGCGCCACATGCACTTTACAATTGATTTTAGGTATGCTCTTGATTGTATTTTTCGTTGGTATATCGTAGATGATGCGTGTGTGTCGACATAAATCTATCTCACAAACTATCTCACCTTCAAAATGTTGTGTCAGTACTCCTTTAAGTATAGCCGCACTTTTCATTCAAAATATCTTAGGCTGAGGCATTTCAAACCGAAAGCATGTGTTTTATTTGGCTATTGTTCATTTAAAAACGCGTTGCTGATCCGGACCTGTTGGCTAATTTGCTGCATTCTAGCTCCAAGATCTCCCTTTCCCTCTTCCCTTGAATAATGTCCCCACTCTCTCTTTCTTTAGTTCGAAGCTTTGCACTAATGCCTTCTTCGATCTCACGCATACCAGTCAGGCAATGACGCCTTCTGCCGGGATCCCACGAAAGCATGATAAATCCTACGTCTCCAAAACACACCTTGTGTCTAAAGCTTTAAAATGTTCTAAGCATAATGCATGCGCATACAATCGATACGTTCTTCTGTAAAGTGTATGCCTAGAAGGCTCGTACGTTTATCTGCCGCTCCATTTGTCAAAATTACTTCAGTAAGCTCTCTCATAATTGCTTACCTCGGCCCTTATGCAGGAGAAATTGTAACTGTTTGTACTTCCACACAGTTACAATGCGCCTCACCCCTGCATATTGATGCTGCATCGTCGTGCAAAAACAACGCAACCACTTCGTGGGCAAGGGTGTTTCAATTGCCTTCCTACAAGTATTAAAAACAAACAAACAAAAAAAGACAGACACGTTACGTGTGCCGAATTGTCCAGTATTGTCCTGAACCATGTGGAGCACGTCATGAAGCTCGATGCGATCCGCCTAGCCGGGTAATGAACAAACATAGCTTAATTAGGTTTAGGGTAGTAACGCTTAAAAAAAAATGTTGAATAAAAAGTTGTAGCGCTTTTCGAAAAACTTCGGATTATTTCATCTGTGCAAGAAATGAAGTCTTCTCTCTCTCTCTCTCCACCCTTTCTTTAAAGCGTGCGAAATCAAAAAAATATATACATGGCGCAAGTTAGCTAACACACCATGTATATGATAAGTGTCCTTGGCATTGTCATATTGGTGAAGTTCGTTGCCGGAAATTAGCATACTGCGTGTTTAGTATGTACGTTAGTTCGTTGGTCGTATGCGCTATGAATTAGGCGTTATACAAGGCCAAGGGGCACGAATTCTCGATTAGTCTGTCTGTTAGGCAGTAATGAGCATGCCGTGTTCACAGACCGCAGGCACGTGCAGCTGGTATCTTACCAACGTGACATCGGGTTTGTAAAAAAATGAATTGAAATACAATCCATAATCATTTAAATAGGCATCGTAGGCGCTGCATTAAAATTGCGGATAGCGTGCTCGTCAGCCGCTTGTTTGGTCTCAACTTTCATTCTCGCTATTTTGTTAGAAATACGAAGCGTTGCTCAAAAGTTGTTCATCTTTTCATCGTTTTCATAACTCCTTCGATACGAGTGAAATGTATTTCAAAACCAATTAAATTTTTGTTATGGTATCCCCGATATTTCACTTTCCGGCTTGCTTTATTGTCTAGTGCTATGAGTGAATATTTGAATCTTTTCCGTACCCTTGACGGTACACGGGGCGAGCATTTACGTCCCATGTTCTAATTATGGTATGAACGAGATTAGAATGGTTCTATAAGCAGAACACTCCTTTACGCGCAATTAGGCACAAGTTCCTGCGAAAGAAAACAAAACAAAACAAAAAAACTTCCTATAACATTTTTTTTGCCGAATGTTCCGGTACCTGCAATCAACCTGCTCTGCTAGATGACATTCCGCAAATGATAAAAATTTGCATTAAAGGAAGCGCGCGCATGTATTGAGACGTACAGCGCGGAATAGCCGCAGAACACGGCCTGCCGTGCGGGCTGCGCTTCCGCAATTTGGTGTTCCGGCAGACTGCCTCGCTTACTTGATTACAAAGCGCAAAGACTGCTGCGCAAATTGAAGACGAATAAGTACGCCGCTACGGGTCATTTAGCGGCGACGAATGGAAAACACAGCGGCGCCAATGGTGGGACGCGGTTAAAGTAAAGCAAGGACGTTGTAGCATATATAGTAGTGAACTTAATGTGTGTGTATTTTTGTGTCTGCGTGATTTCGCCGTTCGTCTTTTCTGGATTCTAGATTGGGAAGAATAGGTAATTTGTATTCCGTCAGGTACGCTCGGAGATTTGATCAGAGTTTGCATACCTTGATTTGCTTTCACTTTTTTTTATGTTTGGCCATGTCGTATGGTGGCACTGCTGGGCCTATGCAAATAGAACTTATACCGTATTCGTCTCACTGACTACATTTTTTTTAGTTCAACATTTTTTTTGTGTACAACTCACCGCAGAATGGCCCATTTGCGCTCGGAACTAATTGCTCGCGAAAGTCCATTTCTCCGCAGTGATTGTTTTTGCAATGCTTTGTCCTTGCTCAAGAACTGTCACGTCACGTGCCCATAAAAAAGAAACAGGAGTTTGTTTTTTTTCTTCGGCATGTCTTTTATTGTCCGTTAGAAATGCAAGCCTCCCTTTAAAAAAATCAAACACTATAATATGTGGTTTTCCATAGGATTGTAAAAATACTAACATTCTGGCACGCGGGGTCTCCCCTGCGTCTTTTCTGGAACCAAAAAAAAACCTTCTTTCATCATCATAATCATCATAATCAAAATCATAATTCATCATCAGCATCGTGGCTCTCAGGTACAGAAATGCGTAGTCGTGAATTGGTTTTGCGCTTATTACCAGGTTCCATCTGCTTAATCTAACTGCTTAATCTAAAATAAAGCTGTTAATTTTATGCGGATGAAATGCACTGTTTATAAAATGAAATAATAGAAAAGCCTGCAGTAATTATTGAGTTCCTATATGGTTAGAGCAAGTAGCAGTCATAACTTCACAACCTTTCTGAATTACGAACTCTGCGGCCCACTAATAATAGAATACTTGTTGTCAGCTTTAATAAAGAAGGGTGTACAGAGGCAGAAGTCCCTTCTGTTTCCTTTTGTTAACCTGAAAATGACTGTTACAGAAAACTGGGCGATTTTCTGTTAACCAGAAAATCGTCCAGTTGCCCGGATCTACCAGTTGGCTACCCGACATTTGGGGATTGACTAGTGACAATAGGAAGATGAGAGAGAGAGAGAGGGGAAAAATACAGGAAGTTAATTCCCCTGATGCATGAGTCAGGTGAAGACACTCTTGGGCTTTTTTGAGAAAGGCGGGCTTGTGCGAAAGCCTCTGACTTGTGATTGTCGCCTCATCTGCCACGGTGGTTTTGTGATTAGGGTGCTCAAATGCTGACCCGAAGGCCGCGGGATTCGAATCTCGGCGCGGAGGCCGCGTATTCGATGGAGGCAAAAATACTTGAGGCCCGCGCACTTTGATGTAGGTCACGTTAAAGAACCCCAGGTGGTCGAAATTTCCGGAGCCCTCCCCTACGGCGTCCTTCATAGTCATGTCGTGGTTTTCTGGACGTTAAATCCCAGCAATTATTATTATTATTATTATTATTATTATTATTATTATTATTATTATTATTATTATTATTATTATTATTATTACTATTATTTGAAAGGAAACACTGTCATATCGCCTTAAGCGACGTAGTGCGGTGATACGCCTGCAAAGCATGCGCCCACATGGTCTTGGCAACCCTCTCGGTGCAAATAAAGGCACCACTTCGTTTATTTAAAGAAACAAGTAAACCCTTCTTTGTTGCTGACTTGACTACTGCCCGGAATGAGTTACTGCGCACACCTCTTGTAACTCAAGCCACTGTGCTAGCTTAGGGGCGTATGAGCGTTGCGCTGGTCGTCTTCTGCCGCGGCCCCCCGCGAGACGAAATACAAAACAACTCGTGGGCCTACATAGAAACGTAAAAGTTCGCAGAGCCTCAGATGCCTGACATTAATTCTGAAGTCGCTGCGACCGCGTGCCTTGTAGTGATATTGTAATTTTAGCAAATGAAATCTCCCCAGAATATTGTTTTAGTAACCTTTGCTTTATTTGCTATTGTTTGAATAGTTGTCCTTTGGGCGCTTTAAGGAAAGCCGTTGCGGCGTGAAAGCACGTAATGGCTGGCGCAGACTGTTTAATAGTTTCGCGGGCTTTAATGTATATTCCTGCGGTGTACTCCACGCAACAATGCACACGGGGACACGCCATCATCGCCGCGTCTGTCCCGGGGACGTCGCTAATTAAATTTGAGAGCACCCTAGGTTGCGACGCGCTTACAACCTTCTGATGGTCGAGAAGATGGGCGTATGGCACAGCGCGTAGTGTCGGTGCTATAACACACTTGAACGAGCTGCGTTGCTTAGGAGTAAATATTTTTCTAGAACGTAGGCGACTAGCAAAGCACAATAACATTAAGCTTGAGTGACTGACCTGCTGTACATTTACCGCAGAATCGATGTTGATTCTGCGGTAAATAAGGAAGCAAATGCACCATGCCCTAATTTTAAAGCTACTGGAACTTCCAAGTTCTCGATTTACGCTCCACTGACTTACCGAAGGTAGTGCTACTTACCTAGTGCAACAATTCGCCCGTGTTATATTTCAGAACGAAGGCGTTTTTGCGAACGACCCCCTGTTTTACTGACAGTAGTGCTGCTACTGCTCACAGACTTTACTTCTCAATACACAATTCTATCCTTACTTGAACTTTGGGCATTTCACTTCCTGTATCTTACAGCTGACTTCCGGTTCTAGCCCATCCTAAGCGACAACTCTGAGACAAGTTTCCCTCACAAATGATCGTCGACATCGCGGATATTTTGCTCCTTTACCAAAATTGATGGAAGCGACCTTAGAAAACAAGTCGCAGTCATACGCATCTGAGCGTTGTATGAGTTTGATTTCGCCCCGAACCACGATCTTAATCCTATTTGGTGTGTATGAACCACACACCGCGTTCGTTAGGCCGACATCCAATGAAACACTCGAGGCTTTCGCCTTAATAAGTGCATTCCCTAGGCGACATGCAAAGCCGATATGGAGCTTTGTACATTCCAGAAAGATACTATGCGAAAAAGTAGCGTAACTCTAGTAATACAGTTCTATATGGAGAGGCATGTATAATAAAGTATCAGCCACCGTTTGTGCATTCCTCTCCATATAGAATACTAGAGTGACGCAACTTTAGTAGTGACGCAATAAAGTGTCAGCCACAAACGGTGGCTGATACTTTATTGTACATGCATTTCGGCGGCTGTAGCATAACTGGATAGGAAAGAGACGGGAAAAGGCATGTCAGGAGATGAATACGACTTTTCAAATTTGACTTTTGGTGATTAGTAGAGACGCGCTAGAACATTTTCATCAAACTTGAGGATTGCGCCAGAAAGCTTGCAAGTTCCCAGAACATTCGAATATTTTACGACACCGCGTTTCAATCTCGTGCACATTCAAACGCCAGGGAACCCATGGACTTTGTGACATGTTCATGCAATTTTCTCCGAAGGATCAAGCGGGTCTCTGGTATACGTATTGTTGACGCAAGCTTACCGGTTCGTATCTTTCGTGAGACACAATTTTAGGGGCGAAGCTCCTTAGAGTGTGGGTCTGTCCCTCCTCTGTAGTATGTAGTAGTAGTAGTAGTAGTAGTAGTAGTAGTAGTAGTAGTAGTAGTAGTAGTAGTAGTAGTAGTAGGTAGCCACGTATAGTGGGATGTACCCACTCCACGTGATAAAGGTGACGATGACGCCTGATGACCATGAAGAATAAGCGCGTTCCAGTATAGTGGAATGTACCCACTACACGTGATAACGATGACGATGACGCTGATGACCATGAAGTATAAGCGCGTTCCAGACCACACATTCTCTTTCTGCCATGGATGAAGACGATCGTGAACGCGCTCTCGCCCTCGACAGGCAAAACGGCAACGCCGACAACTAACGTTCCCCTGAGCTTAACGTCATATATGAGGAAAACAAAATCAGGGGAACCCCCTCCTTGTGGTCCGCAGAGCTCTTGAACAAAATCATCATCTAACCCATATGTAAATAATAAAACATTGTGTATATACTTTATCAATATGTAAATAATTAAACATTGTGTATATACTGTATGTATAATCACACCACACCCCCGCGTTTGTGTGTCAGGTCTTTGTATGATGACCGAGTGGGCAAAATTTACGGGGATTGACGGTTTACCAGATTACCTCCGGAGCTTCGCCCACTTATCATCATTCACTTCGTGGATATGGCGTGATGTTTTATTACTGTTTCGCATTCAGCCATAGTGAGGTGAGTGGCCCCCGCTTTAGATGTCGTCATGTGCACATCACTATATACGCATCATAGATTGAGCTTGCTGTGCCTGACGCCATTGCCCTCTTTCAGACGGGACGCTGACAGCACGCCCCCCATTTCGTTCATTAATGCACCCTTAATCACGGTCTTGTATTATCTTTGAACACTAAGAGCACGCGTTCTTGGTGTGGTGAATACTCACTGGGCGTGCACTTTGTGGCGTGTGCGTCGGGCTCGTGTCCATCGAGGCAGCGGCACTCGTTGCTCTGGCAGGACGAGTGAGTCACCGAAAAGGCACACGCCTCGTCGTAGTCGCAGTGGCCGCCCAGCGACGAAGCTGCGAGAGGCAGAAAAAAAAACGTGTTACTATAATGAATGGCGACGCGTGCTATCTAACACAACATAGAGGCCTGACCACATGAACGCGTTGCAGCGCGTCAGCGTGTGGCTTGTAGACTCGTCGTCGCGCCCTCTCCCTATGGAGAGAGAGGGCGCGCAGCTTCGCCTAGACGCTCATCCTTTCCCTTCATAGCGAGAGGGCGTGGCGCCGAGTCTGCAAGCCCCGGGTTGACGCGCTGCAACGCGTACGTGTGGTCAGGCCTTAAGAAACATTACTTGAAGGAAATATGGATAACGAGCCTTATCTTCGTATTAAAACAAAGAAATAACACCAAAGAACGGAGCACCCTGAATAGATGCATCCATTTCTTTGTCGACTGTCATGAATAATCCACGATTGTAAGTTCATAATGTATATGCATAAACAGGTGCAAACAAATATGTGAAGTCCGACGCGCATGAAGAGCTTACCGAAGTTAAAGGGTAAGTCTGAGAAGTAATCTCGGTGAGTCGATTGAAGACAAATTGTTGATGAGATCGTTACAACACATTGTTTCCTAATTAGGTAACCCCCCACGTTGATACATCCCTTCCGGCTGGATTTCCAGGTATCGAAGGCGCTGCGATCGGCCTCCTCCAGAATGTCCTTTCGAGCCTTGGTGCAGGCCTCTTTGGCTCTGTCAACAGTCCCTAAATGATGTCTTTTTGTGGGGTGCTTGATACGCCGACACACCATAATCACCATAGGCTCTCTTTTGGATAGAAAAAGTTTACATTGCAAACTAGCCGACTTTTACACAAAAGTAGGTGACGGTCATTTCTCCTTTCTTCCAATGAGCGCTGCATCATGGCTCGCATGGCAAATGAAAAGTTTCTCAGAAACGCATGTCCTTACTCCACCAATGAAAACCTGCCCTCCAATAATGAAAAGCTGCCCTGGTTTACTGTGACGTACAATCACTTCACAATATAAGCACTCCAATAACTTTTCGCACAAAACCTGTACTTTGATTTGAAATAAATTTATTTCATTTTGCGCGTTTCTGAGTTGATGACAGGTTTTAAGCTTCGTTGTGTGAAATTATTTTCTTGCAATTATTTTATTGTTTGAATTATTTTTGTCGGGGAGCCTCCCGCGGCTGCACGACGCGCTGTGCTCGGAGGCAGCTTTGCAGCTGCTGTGCCAGTTGTCACGTGATCATAGAGGGCGGTGGTGAGCTTTGGGCTGGGCGGAGCCTAAGCGCCGCGAAGTCGCTACAAGCAGCTCAGTAGGTCGACGGCGCCTACCGCTGTTTAAAAACATAGTCTATAGTGGTCTACAGGTCTATAGTGGTCTATAGTGGGCGACGTCCAGGTCTATAGTGGGCGCCGTCCAGTTATCACCATGGACAGACACGCAGAAGCGCAGTGCTGCCAAGCCGCATGCGCACGCCTGTCAATGGTGATGACTGGAGGGCGCGCACTATACCACCGCGAATGCTTGCCGCTGTTCGGGTTTCATTTGACACTGATAGTACATGCGCAGATATCCTGATAAGTTCTCAACCAGAGAATATACGTTATTGAGTTACACCGAATCAACACGAATAGTTGTCGGTACAAAAAGACTATGCGTTGCTACAATCATGCCCTACAATTCGCCGCCCGATTAATGACTAAAGAGTGAGAGGGTACCCCAAATTAATCAAATAAGTCTATATGAAAGGTACAGTGACTCGTTGACGTTCGGGAATGCTGCGAAAATATTTCGGTTTACTTTCATGCAGTCGGTACGAGTATAGAGCACATAAATACACTTTCTTAATGGCAATGACGTCACATCACAACCTTGCACAATGTATTCGTATGTGCAGCAACAGGAGAGATAGGAATACATATCACTTGCATGCTGTCGCTTCCGTTCACGGCCCAATATAACATTTAACACTTGTCAATAGTTAACTCACTCGCGTAGGTTCGTTGTCGGCAAAGGTTGCGCTAACAAAATGCCCTGCGGCGAGGAAACGTGAACATGATCTTCCTAAATTGTTTGCCCCAAAATTAATCTGGCGTCGGCAGATTACTGATGTTCCTGTTATACATACTCGCTGTGCCCAGAACAGCAACTCAACGAGCGCATCTTCGCAATCAAAGCCTTCGCAGGTAGTGTTGACAGGCCATTCTAGTAGGGAAAACAACATATATTTTTAGGGGCGAAGCTCCTTAGGGTGTGGGTCTGTCCCTCCTCTGTAGTAGTAGTAGTAGTAGTAGTAGTAGTAGTAGTAGTAGTAGTAGTAGTAGTAGTAGTAGTAGGTAGGTAGGTAGGTAGGTAGGTAGGTAGGTAGGTAGGTAGGTAGGTAGGTAGGTAGCCACGTGTAGTGGAATGTACCCACTCCACGTGATAAAGATGACGATGACGCAGTATAGTGGAGTGTACCCCTACACGTGATAACGATGAAGTATAAGCGCGTTCCAGTATAGTGACTACACGTGATAAAGATGACGATGACGCAGTATAGTGGAGTGTACCCACTACACGTGATAACGATGAAGTATAAGCGCGTTCCAGTATAGTGGAATGTACCCACCACACGTGATAACGATGACGATGACAATGATGACCATGAAGTATAAGCGCGTTCCAGACCACACATTCTGTTTCTGCCATGGATGAAAACGATCGAGCTTCGCCCACTCATCATCATTCACTTCGTGGATATGGCGTGATTTTTTAAGGTATACTTTTCTAGCCATAGCGAAGCGAAAAGTGAGCGTCATGCCGGCATAGTGAATGCGACGATTGAGCCAAGTGTGAGGCCAAGTCGGTTGTTTGAAATTTGTCAGGTAGACAATTCTCGCGCATACATGTGGCTTAAATGATCGTGAATATGATATAAACGTCCTAAACACACATAGATAAGCCCTGAGCAAAACAAAGGTAGAACGAATCAAGCACACATGGGCGTCGGCAGGATTTTGTTTTGGGGGTGCAAACAAGTGTTGTATCGTCGCTTGGTAGGGGGGGGAGAGGGGGGCGTTGGTGTAGCTTTGGCGGGGGTGAGCGCTCTTGCGGCTTGAGGGGGGCAAGTGCCCCATTGCACCCCCCTGCCAACGCCCGTGCATGTACAGTATAATGAAGAAAAATGTAGAAAAAAAATAGCCAATGTGGAAAGGTGTCCCTATAAAACGAACAAAGAACTGGCGAGGTCTTCCTCACCTCATTGGCGTTTATAAGAAATTAAGTTTCGGCACTGATGATTCGTTTCTCAATGTGATGCCTCGCCATACGAGACGAAAGCAGGCGTTCACCGGTCACGTGATGGCATTTTTCTGCACCTGCGCAGGTACTGTGCTCCAGATTTGTGCTGTACATTAGAATATTCCTACCTTCATCTTACTTTTAACATTATATCCTTCAAGCTTGCTATTTGGGTACTGCTGTTTTCGTCTGTGATTTATTAAGCACATGCGCTGCATTTGTTATAAGACCTTACATCACCATGACAGTTTATAACATCGAGACACCATCATGCTTTCAAATGTGGCTAGTTTCACTTTTCCAGTCAGTAATAGTTTTCCAGTCAGTAATAGCTGTAAACAGCTAACTTCACCGATGTAAAAGCGCGTGTAACCATTGTGATATGACCACGGAGTAGGTGCACGTTGTGCACGAAAGGGCCAGACAGACCATGAGCACCGCATTAAAAGAAGAGCGCTTTTCTTTTACACACGATTACAGTGTCGGAGGTTCCGGCGAGCAAACTGAGTTTGCTCTTTAATAAATCGGCAAGCGCTGAACGGGCGTAGAAAACTGGCGTGCACAGCCGTTTCCTGCAACTAATGAACATTTAATAAGATATTAAATTCTACTCTGCAGCGAGTTCCGTCTCTGAATAGGCGTGTATAAGTGCTTTTCCAACCGGGCAAGCACAGCTGCAAGCGCGAAAGTTTTGGAAGTCCTAGTGTAGAATACATTTCAGATCTAAACGGCATTTAAAAACCCCACACCTCACTTAGTGACATCTGTACCAATGTATGTTCCAGATTTTATAACGATCGGTCGATAGAGTTCCGTTACACACACACACACACACACACACACACACACACACACACACACACACACACACACACACGCACACGCACACGCACACACACACACACACACAAAGAAACGTGTCGGAGTACATCCGAAAGTAAAGTAAGATGAAATATATCTTCGATTACATCAGCAGGCCTGCAGGGAAGTTCTGATGCCCTTCATTTGTTGTGCTCAGCCGACAATATCCATGGGCCTTCTTCGCAGTTTTTTTTAAATTCTGTCCCCCCTCCCTTGTTCCTTAAGTACTATGTTACGTCCGTGATAGAGCAGCACAGTTAAATGCTTTCAAATAGAAATTACCACTTAGTGGTACCGAGAGCTAAGTGCGAAAAAAATATATTTCACTCTCGGGAACAATGTAGTTGCTTGTGAAACTTTTTATTTATTTATTATTTTTTTTTTATTTATTCGATACTGTGGACTCTAGGTCCAAGCAGGGTGGTTCATACAAAAAGAATACAAACAACGTATGAATTACAGAGCAGAAACAACATAAATGGCAAACAACGTTTTTTTTTTTTTTTTTTTTTTTTTACAGATTCATACACCAGTAAAGCAGTTCCATTCCTCAATGGTTCTTGGGAAATACGAAAACTTAAATGTGTTAGTGCGAGAAAAAATATCGTTCTTACCGTAAAAAAAACTTCGTTCAGTCGAACATTCCATGATTCGGGACACTGTTGGCCGTAGATAAAAAAGCCTCTTTTTGAAGTATAGTAGACTGCGCAAAAAAAAAAAAAAAAGAAGAAAAAAAAAACATCTACTAATCTCCACGAAGTGAATCACGACCAGAAGCGAAGCACTGGGGATCGTTCTTACCGTAAATCACCCGTGACGTTGCCCACTCGCGCATGTAAATGAGTGACAACGCGTGTGTACAGTATATATAATCTGTTCTTGCCGTTGAGCCGCCGCTTCCCGAGCCCTCAACTTTGGAGTAGCAGCTTGTTGTCGGCGTTGCCGTATTGCCGCTGCTTACCGAGCTCACGCCACAGGGGTAGCTTGCTGTTTGCGTAGACGTTGAGCCGCCGCATGCCGCGCTCTCGTCTGCAGAGTTGCAGCTTGTTGTCGGCGCTGTCGCTTTGCCGCTGATTCGCGAGCTCTCGCCTCCGGGGTAGCTTGTTGTCTGCGTTGGCATTGGCTTTCGCGGGCGACAGCGCGTTCACGTTCGTTTTCATCCATGGCAGAAAGATCATGTGTGGTCTGGAACGCGCTTATTCTTCATCGTCATCAGCGTCATCGTCATGGCGTATAGTGGGTACATTGCATGTGCTGTGCCGTGAGCACGGACAAGGCACAACAAAGGACAAGCCCAGACCCTAAGGTGCTTCACGGCTAAAATAAAAGCGTGAGATGTGCGGACTCTCCGGGACCAAAAGCTTTTAAATGAATTTTGTTGCCCGTTGGTGGACAGGTGAAATAAAAATGAAGCATCCGCGAAAGACCACACACACACACACACACACACACACACACACACACACACACACACACACACACACACACACACACACACACACACACACACACACACACACACACACACACACACACACACACACACACACACACACACACACACACACACACACACACACACACACACACACACACACACACATATATATATATATATATATATATATATATAAGCTCGATTCACCCCCTGCTCTAAGGTAAGACGCTCTTCTATGAGATCATATAAGGTAACCTTTTTATCGTAGTGTATAAGGAAACGAAATCTTGTTAGGGTAGCTTTGAAACCAAGCGCAACGTGTTTCTCACAATTCCTGACGCCGATGAGCAACAATATATTGCCCTGAAGAAGACCATATTCCAGCGGGAATTTACAACGAAAACTCTGCCTCGTTTTTTTAAAATCATACTCCAAAGCTACACAAAAAAGGCATATTTATTCCTTCTTCACAATATCTTTCCATGCATACTAAATGACACTTTAACACTCGTTTTCCAAAATAATAATCGCATGTTTGTGTTCCCGTGTAAGATTCTAAGAGCAAGGGCAACTGACGAACATGATCCACTCTGTCCCATGCATCAGTCTCGGCGAGGGGATGCCCAAATAAACAGAGCTTCCTAATACGTGGCTATATATAGGACGCTGCCTTGGAAAGCTCATGCCGCTGTGGACGACACAGCGCGCCCCGCTAATTCTCTTCCATGCGTATCTCCTTCGATACGGCTGCATCGCGTAATCCGAGCAAACGAGCTTTGCTTGCGAGCTTCGCGATGTTAGCGTTGTTAGCGTTGTGTATATTGAACGTACAGATGGTGTATTTGTATTGACCATGTTCATATAGATTGACCGAGCGCTGTTATCTTGTTCTGACATCGCATCACTGGCAGACGTAGCAGATGCAGAGATGCTCAAGGAAACTGGTTTTGCTTGTTCACGTATTGCAGTTTATTTGCACGGAGCTCTTTCGCCCTCAGCTATATGTAAATGAACATAGCGGCCGCATGTTAGTCGCTCTGTTGACCAATCTATTTATACCTCCCATATAAGAACGAACCCCTATTTCGAGCTCCAGATGAACTCATATACAGCTTGTGCTTGCAGATTGCGGTTCGCCACAGTGGCCTCCTTACGCTTTGTTGAAGTGAAAAAAAAAGTGCAATGATCGTTAAGAGCATACCGAAAGTTACATGGAACCATTTGAATATTTTGTGAATGAATGGTGATGGGACGACGACGTTCGAGCGTTCTTAATATGGCCAATGATAATATCTAGCTGGACTGGGCATGACAGCTCATTTCACGAAATGAACTGTCATGCCCCGTCTGACCAACGCACCATCTTCGCCATCTTTCATTCTGTTTCCTTTATAGATGAGAGGGCTTGCAAAAACGACATTCACTTCCTTTTCTGGATTATGTCATCTCTGTAAATGCTGTTGTTTTGCGGGCACTTTCTTTTTGATGATCATTGCGAGAACACTGATGCGGTATTTCTGACCCGCTGAAGGAAGCTCATCCGTATTTCGGCCCTGATTCGTGCAGCACCCCGTACTGTTCCCTCGATCCCACCTTCCCATGCGCTGCCTCATCTGGAATACAATGCTTCCGAAGGGCCAACTTGAAAAGCATGCGCAACAAAATATAGATATATGTAGGGTGGATAGTCAAAAAGCGAAACCAAAAAAAATAATAAATGATATAAAAAGCATCTTATTAGACAAAAAATTACACCATCTCCCGCTAAAGGGAACCATGCATGTGTAGATGTGAAGCAGCGGGCGCTAACGCTTACACTGGCGGCGGCGTTGACGCTGGCGCTCATCGCAGCGTTGCGCAGGAGAGAAAACTGGGGAGGCGCAAAGCAGGCAGTGATGGAGCAGTGTTTCCTACTGGAACATGCCAATCGCTGCTAATGGGCAATGAGAGACAGAAGACTCCGACTGGACACAGAGACCCGCACTCCGCTTTTAGTTAACGCGCACGCTGCGAATTTTTATTGTTCAACAACGCACAGGAGAAATCTTCCACCGGCACCACCTTGGAGGTCAAGATCCATTGCCATATATACGGGATGGCCAGTGAACGGTTGTGCAGCGCGAGCAGTCGGTTTTTTCAACCAAGAAACTCGCTAGCAGACGCTGCCTGCGTCGGCGTCGCGAGGCGAGAGAGGGGGAAGCGGAGGAGAGGAGAGAGAGGGGGTGACACGCATGCGCAGTGGGAGTGTGAACGCCGTGGGCAGGGATGCGTAGAGGAGAGAGGGGGGAGCGTAGGAGAGGAGAGAGAGGGGGGACGCGCATGCGCAGGGGGGAGTTAGACGCCGCGGGCAGGGATGGAGAGGGGGGGGAGTGTAAGAGTGGAGAGAGGAAGGGAGGCGCATGCGCAGTGAGGGTGTGGTTGCCGTGGTTCTTGGATGTGGGCGCTAGAAGACGAGGACGAAGGGAAGAAGGACACACACACTGGTTGCCGTGGGGAGGGATGCCTAGAGGAGAGAGAGGGGGAGAGGAGGTTTTTATTTTTATTTTTTTCTTTAACTGTTTGCGCATGCGCAGTAAGGGTGGGCACGCGGCACACCACCACCACCACCACCACCACCACCACCACCACCACCACCACCACCACCACCACCGGATTAAGCTTCGCCATAAGATGCTTCACATCTAAAAGAAGATATAACCGTTCCCCAGGGGGATTCCGTGCACTCTCTTGCAGGGGGGATTTTCGCAAGCCTCACTAGGGATCAAAGCATCCGTGAGCACGTTTGACATTCCCTGCCAGCAGTCATCTGCGTTAAGGGGGGTGACGAACATGCACCAGCACGGCAGCGAAAGAAATACGTGGCCTTATAACATCATATATAGGATAGCAGGATATAAGCCACGTTGCGGCATCAGAGAAAAGTTTCGGCCAGCGTCCGCCTCTTGGGTCCTCCCACATCTATAATCAACTCAACAGAAAAGGAGGGGTTCCACGCATATGATTATGCAGTTGTTTTTCTACAGGTAGCAAGGCACAGCTTCTCAGTGGTTCTGGTGTTTTCAAGACGCCGTAACAGATCTGGTATGAGGCTATGCGCAAAAAGTCTAGACCGAAGAATTCTTGTGAAGCGGTAGAAGTGGTAGTTCAATACATTAGAAGACAACAGGAGCAGCATTTGGGATAACAACGACAACAACAATGACGACGACATATTCCGAAGTTAGAGTATAAACTATGAAGACGAGGACAACAATGGATACAGGCGCCCACACGCACAAACACACACGAACGCATGCAAACACACACACTAGTGCTAACTTTGAACAGTGATTTATTTGAAGCCAGATCACACTTTCATTATCGAATGGAACTCACGCAAGCTCAGCCAGAGAAGCATAGAGGAAAAATGGTTCCTTCTGTGTTAAGGATAGTGAGGACGTACTAGCTCAATCCTCGCCTTGCTTAATGAACGGTTCCTAATTAAATTGTTATGTCGATCGAGTTCATCATTTTGCTTGCGCACAAGCCAATAGCCATTGAAAAGTGGCAAACAACCATACGTGCGGAAATTGGCGGATAAACAACCATACGTGCAGAAATTTGCGGATCACCCCGAAATTCGTATGAGCTGTGATCGTATCACCGAGGTTTCACTGTATTTGCTTCTTGCATGCCGGGAATTGGACCTTCAACTAAGTCCTTAGCAGCGCTACACTACAGTTGCTACCGGCTGCAACGACTTTCATGCGTTCATATGCAGGCAACACTGAAATGCTCGTGAGATGGAGTATAGAACAAAAAAGGGATAATTTTGTGTGACTTTGTACCACACCATATATGGGCACTGGCGAGGAGCCGATGCGTTTCAAGCTCTCTTTGAACGACAATGAAGGATGTCACCAACGGGTACCACGCATTTAAGTGTGGCACTGAATGACATTAAAAGTCCTTACGATAAAATAAGACATCGTTGTTCCTGAAGAAAATAGTGCATCCGTTGGAGACATGATCTGAAATATTATTTCCCAAGATGAGAGTTCCAATGATGTCATTTTGTGCCTTCTCGTGTCCGTGCGTGTTTCCGCGCTGCACCAAAGCTGTTCCAAGTATTAAGGCAAAGCATTTAATCTCTCATACTCGCGGTGTTTGACGTCCGTTCGTGCCCCTGGATTGGTGCCAGCCGTGGCATCTCCCCCTCACACTCTCTCATCAATCACGTGATGGCACAGCAATCACAGAAAAAAAAAAGAAAAATAAACAATAAACAAGAACAAACAAACAAAAACAAGATGAAAAAAAAAGGAAAAGAAAAACAAAGAAAAGGGCATGGCATAATCAGTCGAATGGCCACAGGCTTTCGCCGAGAACACTTTGGAATTGACAAAGTGTCCTTCAATTTTTGCCAAGAGTTCCAGGCTCCTCAAGAAAACCCGCAACATAGAAACACTCTTGCGTTCTTTTAACCTAGTGTGACTCGATGCGTAAGCGCGCAGTAAGACCCCCGGACGCGTTCTGTGGGGCCACAGAGGTAATAAGATCAACTAGGCAGCTGCCGCTGTTTTTTGGCCATGCAGCGGGCCGCACCTCGGGTCTCGCACCTCGGTAAGCCGTCCGAAATTCTTAACGACATGTTTAAAACACATTATGAATGACTTAAGGCGCTATATTCACCCTATTATGAGGAAGCACCAAGCTGCGCCGGTATGTTAGATTGAGGGGGGCGCTGGCTTGACATTAATTCGCCTCGAATATCCACGCCCAACATTTTTTAAATGCGAATGCATTTCATAGTCGGGCTATGTCAGGCATCCGGCGTTTTGCGGCGTTGGCGTTGTCCGCGGCAGGTGTTATCTCTCCGCTCTCACTCCCTCTCCCATAGCAACAGCTGTGGGCGCGCGCGCTTATCCTCGCCCCTAGCAACCGGAGCAGGTTGGTGCGGGCGGAGTAGCGGAGAGTGAGTGGAGAGGAGGAGCGCGCTCTGGTGCGTGAGGGCGCTCGCATCGCGGGAGCTCGGCGGAGCTATATATGAAAAAAAAAATAAAAAAAAAGACAGAAAAAAAGCAAAAAAAAAAAAAACAGGCGCTGCGCCGTGCTCCCGACCGGGCTGAAGAAATTAGGCGCCTTTTCCTTCTTCGAACCACAACCACCATATATAAATGGAGTGAAGCGCGCGAAATGCATTCGCATTTCCTCACGATTCCCTTTTTGTACTATATGACAGTGAATTTTAAGCACACATGCGAGCGACTTCTCTATGAATATATCTGAACTACCTCCATAGGCATGCTGCTGCTCATTCTGTTACCCCTCAGCTTTACAACGAAATAAAAGGCCGCAGCTAAATGCCAGCAGAAGAACAGATGTACTTTTTATTGGCTACACAATACCTTTACTAAAGGAGACCTCTTAAACTGACACTAAAGAGCAAAATTGTCTCTCCTGTACTAGTAAGTTACCCTTTCACGAAAAGAAAATACCGAAAAGAAAATACAGGTGGCCGAGCTACCTTGAGGTTTGCCCACGCATCCTTGGAGCATCGCTAAAAGACGTAGACGGGGAGTAACAAACACACAGGACGGGCGCGTACACAGGACGAGCGCTTTTCTGCCTAGCACGTGTTCTGTGAAGTAATGATTTTATTGACTACATTGCCATTTTTGCTTTCGCACACGTTTTTTCTTGTCTTTCTTTGTTGGTGGTGTTTTCTTGGATGCTCTTTTCAAATAAATTTTTCGGTTATGAGTGAGCGCTTATTAAGGTAATGTCTCATGCTCACGTCCGTCCGGCGTCCGTCCGTCCGTCCGGTGTCCGTCCATCCGGTGTCCGTCCGTGTCTGTCCGCCCGTCCGTCCGTCCGTGCATCCACCCGTGTCCGTCCGTCCGTGTCCATCCGTCCATCCGTGTCCGACCATCCGTCCGTCCGTGTTTCCCTCTGTCCGTCCGCCCGTCCGTCCATCCGTCCGTGTCCGTCCGTCCATCCGAGCCCTGGCACGGTGCCAGGTGGCCGCCGGGGTGCGCAAACGGACGCCGGTCGCGTCGAACTCTACAGCGTTCGCGCTTTGCTTGCGTAGCGTCGCTCTGCCCAGCTTTTACAATCATGCAAGGAGGCAGACGCACGCATCGCGTTCCATTCTGACCGACCCCGTCTTACTGGACACATGCGTTCGCGGACCACACTGGAATTTACAACTGACCCTTCGTGCTCGTCCTGTGTATGTTCTTTTTTTGCGCGTCCTTTCTACTTGAGTAGCGCACTGTAGGTTTCGAGCTGCTTGCCGTTCTTCGCGTGACATTATAATTTGTTGCTGTAGCATTGAGTTTGTGGCAAAACAATGCACAATAAACGCTGCATTAGTTCTTTGAAGACGCGTTTCACTTTCGTGTTATACCGATTCCTATGAAAGAGGGATCAGCCATGTTTTCTTTTGTAATATTCTTAATAAATATCTCCATGAGTTACACAGACGTGACTGGTCTCAGGCATACTTTTGGAGAGGCACCCTGTGCACTTGCCATGTGTTGCAACATAACCGTACAAAAACTCTATACTTAACAATCAGCGCCCGGATTTCCGTCATTCTGGATATCAGTACCGATATGTTTCTCGAATTATGACCTCAAATGCCCTTCATAAGTTACCCATTTAATGAGCTATGGGAGAGGACTTCAATAAAATGGCAACGTTAGCGGACATTTTCTTCAGACACGCCCCCCCCCCCCCCTCTCTCTCTCTCTCTCTCCACTCTAACGTTCTTCACTCTCCCGGCCCATGCGGAAGAAAATTTCATGACTGTGGTCCACTCCCTCAAGTGAGTTTGAGACCCCAGGATTAGACGGTTTCTAACTTTACATCTAATAAGTATCAGTGGTTTTCTGCTTACTGCAGATGCCCGCGAATTACAAAAAAAATGCCATGTGTAATGCCAGCCTGCGCGCCTATGCGTGCCCTGATTGCAGTGCCCCCTATTGTTCCGCGTGCAAAGGACCGCAGCATTTGGCTCGGTGTGCACTGTGTAGACAGGGCAGCGAGGATCGGTGGTGGCTTTGCAATGACGCACGTTTTGCTAGCGGCAGCACAGCGATAACCGCTGCATCTGCTTATCGTAGTCATTAACCGCCGCGAGGGAGGCATATCATTTGTACGCAGACCTTTAGGGAGCACTGCAATCGGGGCGCGCATAGGCGCGTGAGTGGGCATGTGACGTAGTAATGTATTTTTTTTTTCTGTATTTCGCGGGCCTCCGTAGTACGCAGAAAAACAATGCCTTATAGATATAAGGTTACAAACTGTTTGATCGGACGTTTTGCAAACGGACCTACAACTTTCTCATTGAAATTTTCCAGTCAACTTGATTGCTTCAAAGGTTAGTTAATTAAACATGTCTAATTAGGCAAATAAGCAGGAAACAAAAAATAGTGGGACTTAGTCCATGCAATATCCAGCAGCATGCATTTGATCGCGCGGTCATAGAGTGCGTCGGCATATTTTTGAACTCTGGTTAGAGATAGCTGGGGCCCCAATGCCACATTATTGCAGATGGAAAGCACGACTGTACAGTTTCTGCTACAAGTAAACATATGCCATACAAGCTGTGTATAGCATTAATTACAGCTAATGTGTGCTACTGTTTGCTAAATGACGACTAATTTTTTTTATCAATCAATCTCAATTTTATGGACAAATCATAAGTAAGGATCACAAACTATATGGACCGTTAGCTAACATTGGCTGGTGGTCGGTCCATATCAGAGTACATAAGAACAGATTAGCAGAGTAGGCAATGTTGGCTTGTGTCGACTAGGTTTGGATAATGTAGGCTACAGTCTTACTATGGACACAACCGCTTGATAAAGATAAAATATGCGGCCTGTTGCGTGCCCTGAAAGCGGGGGAAGCTGCGTAGTTGAGGTAGTTGCCGCTATGGCGCCACAAGACGAGTCGCACCGAGGGTTTCTTTTTTTTTCTTTTTTTTTTTTAAATGAACGCACGAGTGTCCTGTCCTTGCGGGTTCTCCTGAAGAGCCTCGAAAGTTCGGAGAATATTATTGGCGATGGGGTTATGAGCACTCCTCCGTATGGGATATTTACTTCGGAAACAAAGATCTAGTTTACCATCATTCATTGCCGTACGAAAACTCGTGGTCGCCGACGTCGACATACTTTGTTGTCGTTCAAGGACGCCACAAAACGCAACGGCTCCTCGGTATGCTCATATGTGGCGGGATAAAGAGCCTCGAGTACGCCACAACCCTTGTTTTCTATTTTTCTTATTTTGTTGTGAAAGCGTGTGGATGTATGTCCATTAGCGCCAACGTGGACGAAACAGTCAACACAGCGTTCTCACTTGTTCCCGCGTGCTTCAGAGCGACGCAACTGGGCACGTATATTTTTTTTAATCGAGCGGCCGTGCTGTGGGCATTGACTGCAGCAACGGCGCCAGCCCGCTTGCCTGTGCTATAGCGACGGCGCGACATCCATCCCATACATTTGCTTTAGTAACGGCGGGTATGTTCGGAGTAGCAGGTGAACGATTTAAAGGGTTGTATGTATGTGCTTTAGAATGGGAGAGCAGTAAGTCGTCCGGTTAAACGACGGCTGTTCATGGAAGTAAACTTGGCAGGACGCAGCTAGCAAGTCATCCTGAAAATCCTCCGTGAACGATCTGGTTAAATAGCGGAATCCGGCTCCCTATCCGATTAGCTTTCCTCATATCTTAAACAACAAGAAGCAATGCAAGAGAGAAATGAAGTTTCTCCTTCATAATTTAACCAAACGATTGCTAGGTAATGAAAAAAAATTATACCATTTCCCGCTAAAGGGAACCATGTGTAGATGTGAAGCAGCGGGCGCTAACGCTTACACTGGCGGCGGCGTTGACGCTGGCGCTCATCGCAGCGTTGCGCAGGAGAGAAAACTGGGGAGGCGCAAAGCACGCAGTGATGGAGCGGTGTTTCCTACTGGAACATGCCAATCGCTGCTAATGGGCAATGAGAGACAGAATACTCCGTCTGGACACAGAGACTCGCAGTCCGCTTTTAGTCAACGCGCACGCTGCGAATTTTTATTGTTCAGCAACTTTGCAGCTTTGTCATCCTTATCAATGTTGGCATATCTCATCTGATATTATACTCCTCTCACACCAGCCTGCTGTCGCCCTTTATAGCGTTTTTTTTGTGCAACCCGTTTATAGCAATTATCGGTTATAACATTGAAATTTTTGTGGCACTTGAATATTGTTATAAGTGGGGTCGACTGTACGCATCTTGTGCGATTGTCCAGGTTGGACGGTCCATGGCCGCACTGGAACGCTACACTAACTCACGAGGGATGTGATGCGGGCTTTTTGGTTGCACATCTTCCGTAAGTTTTCTTGTGGCGCACATAAGGAGACAGGACAACAGATATATAGGCACTTATAGACACCCAGAGCGCTGTGTTTCTGTGTGCCTTATATATATATATATATATATATATATTTTTTTTTTTTTTGGGGGGGGGGGGGGTCCTGTCTTTTACGTGCGCTACAGGAAAACTTACTGAAGCTAGCGTAGCGTCCCAGCGCGACCATGAATGAGGAGATCATTGTGTGGGATCGACATGGCTTACTCTGAAGAACAAAGAAATCTTTATGGTAAATTGGCGAAATTTAGGAGCAAAATGCAATGCGTGACGAAAGTGGCGGCAACAGATGAAGCAGCAGTACAAGCAGGTGCAAAAGTGCGATAAAGCGCTACTACCACCAAATAGCTTAACGTTTAGTAACCTCGGAGAAATGAGGCAGACGAAGCTGGGAGTGGGAGTGCCTGACGTACTGCTTCTTTTTCTTTCTTTCTTTCTTTCTTTCTTTCTTTCTTTCTTTCTTTCTTTCTTTCTTTCTTTCTTTCTTTCTTTCTTTCTTTCTTTCTTTCTTTCTTTATTTCTTTCTTTCTTTCAGGTTCCTTCTTTCCTTCTGTGTTTCCTTCTTTTTTTCTCCGTATCAGGAACGCTGTCTTCGGGTTGAATCAACATGACATCCTTAACAGCGTTCGTAATCCTTTCAAAAGGCCCAACGAAACGACCATCACGTGATCTTGGGATTTTCTCGAAGCCTGGATTTTTCTGAAATATGCGATTCCTCAGATCGACCTAACGCATGGTTCCGTAGCTCGCTTTTAGTCAGCCAACACGCAATATATGAAATTCGCATAGCAGGTGTAGTGCTTCCCAATAATAATAATAATTATTTTTTTTTAGTATCGTTGGTAGAACGCAGTCGTATGCTTCAGTTTACTTCATATAGGGTAAGCATGGGCTCGAGATCGAGGCACTCGCTTTCGGAACGGGGAGACCTGGGTTCAGACCCCAGCCTGGAAAGAAAATTTATTTACTTTATTGTTTTAAGTGCGGAACACCATAGGAGGCCAGGCTGTCGTACGCTGTCGTCGTTGCTTGGCATAATGCAGGCAGAACCACACATAGCATAGCCAGCTGTAGCACACTGAGCGCGCGCTTTTCGCCAAAAATAGGTCTTCTTCCTTTTGTACTTCGAGTACCTTGATAATGATATAGAGTTTGGACGTTAACACTATGGCTAGAGAAACACGACAACTCAAACCACGTATAAAAATTGAAAGAGGAAGCAAGCAAGAAACAGAAAGAGAGAGAAAGAAAGCAGGAAAATAGGGAGAAAAATAGAAATAAATAGAAATAAAGAAAGAAAAACACAGAAAAAGCTGAAAAAGAGAACAGGAAAGAAAGAGAGGAGGAAAGAAACAGAAAGCCGGAAAGAAACAAAGAAGGCTGCCCAGCTCCGCATTTCCTTCAGGCTTGGCATGACTAGGGCAAAGATGCCTTAATTTTTGTGGTACGTGGCAGCTGTGGGCGAGGAGGGTTTCTGGGTGAGCTCGTTGCCCTTAGCTGTCAATGAGAGCTTTAACATCCTACCATTGTTTTGCGCGGTAAGCTGTACCAGCGAGGCACAATCAGTGATAAGAATTGTGTCTTGTATAGAGGACAGGAAGTCATTATACATCTCTTTAAAAACTTTCATTTGCTTCTGTTCAGTGAATTCTTTCAGAAAAAAAAAAAGGGTTTTTCATACCTCGCACTTTAGCAGCTGCAGAGATTGTTTCTGTCGGAACGGAGTCTGCTTCTGTCGCCGCAGGCTGTCGTCCTTGAACAAACAAGTGCTTCACATTTTGATGCTGGTCTTCTAGCGCTTGTCGTGTTAACCTCCACTTCTCAGAAAAGTAGTTCATAAGAGGGTCAGAAAGACTCTTCAGGGCTATTGCCCTACCCGAACTTTTGAGTTTACTTTCAGTGACTGCTGCTAAGAAGTTTTGGGTCTTGCTTTTTAGATGTGAAGCATCTTATGGCGAAGCTTAATCCGGTGGTGATGGTGGTGGTGGTGTGCCGCGTGGCCTCCCTTACTGCGCATGCGCAAACACTTTCAAAAAAATAAAAAAACCTCCTCTCCCCCCTCTCTCTCCTATAGGCATCCCTCCCCGCGGCAACCACACCCTCACTGCGCATGCGCCTCCCCTCCTCTCTCCCCTCCTACGCTCCCCCCCTCTCTCCTCTAGGCATCCCTGCCCGCGGCGTCCACACTTCCACTGCGCATGCGCGTCCCCCCCTCTCTCTCCTCTCCTACACTCCCCCCTCTCTCCTCTAGGCATCCCTGCCCGCGGCGTCCACACTTCAACTGCGCATGCGCGTCCCCCCCTCTCTCTCCTCTCCTACGCTCCCCCCCTCTCTCGCCTCGCGACGCCGACGCAGGCAGCGTCTGCTAGCGAGTGTCTTGGTTGAAAAAACCGACTGCTCGCGCTGCACAACCGTTCACTGGCCACCCCGTATATATGGCAGTGGATCTTGACCTGCAAGGTGGTGCCGGTGGGAGATTTCTCCGGTGCGTTGTTGAACAATAAAAATTCGCAGCGTGCGCGTTAACTAAAAGCGGACTGCGGGTCTCTGTGTCCAGTCGGAGTCTTCTGTCTCTCATTGCCCATTAGCAGCGATTGGCATGTTCCAGTAGGAAACACCGCTCCATCACTGCGTGCTTTGCGCCTCCCCAGTTTTCTCTCCTGCGCAACGCTGTGATTAGCGCCAGCGTCAACGCCGCCGCCAGTGTAAGCGTTAGCGCCCGCTGCTTCACATCTACACATGGTTCCCTTTGCGGGAGATGGTGTAATTTTTTTTGTTTTGGTTTTACTTCGTATGTTGTGCGAGGATATTGCAATGCTTCTCAAATACAACATATGACCGATAGTTCCGATAACACGTACGGGACCGCAATCTAAGCCTGACCTGACCAATCGTTGATGAAGAACCATGGTAGGCGTTCGGCTTGATCAGTCCCGTTGGTTTTCCCAGAGAATGTGACAGGCGTTCCTGCATTGCAAACTCAAGCAGATAATGTTGATGGATACTGTTTTCTTCTTGTGACTTCATTATAAGTTGCAAAATATCATTTATTCTGGAAGCACAGCCTTTTTGAGGTCTTTGATCACTACATGACGTAACATTATGCTGCTTCGAATTCGTGGTGACCAATTTTTTTAATGAGTGCTCGGTCGCCGAGCATGAACTTCACGCGAATAGGTTGACTTTAGTAGCCCAAGAGGTTGCAGTAGATGGCGCTAAGTTTGCGACGACACCAATAACGCTGATGTAGTTTAATTATTCAGTCCGCTAATAAAAATATTTGCTATACCAATTATATTTCTGCTACAATATCAATCCTGTTGATTAGATTTCTAAATTGAGTTATCTGACCTCATGGTGTACGCCACACTGTGCCAAGAGAAAAAATGTTATCTTCAATCAAGAAGTATGTTCACTTAGGGACATATTACGTTGATATCAAAACGGAGCTCTCGGAACACAACAATAACGACATTTTCAACAAGACTAGTTTGTTGTTATTGGAGTAGTTATTTGAAGGGTTGCCACTTTACCTCCAGGACATACTGGATGATATGGCAACATTTACTTATACAAATTTTGTTATTAACATTAATACAGCGCCAGTTCGCCAACTCGTTACTATCTGCCTTTTGCGTTTGTCTATTGCACCGTCTGATCGTGTCACTCACCCTGCTGCTCTTTCTTTTCTAAGCTTTGAAAGAAAGATTTACGCTGTTTCGAATGGCATCTTGAAACAGGAAAAAAAAGAACGAACATGAAAGTGCACGTGGACAAAAATTACTGCACCTGAGAGCCTATCCTCACCGTGAAAGCCAAATACAAAGAAGAAAATGCCTTCCAGGAAGCCATCTCGCAGAGCTCCTAACGAGCGCGTGGTTCAAAAAACGCCATCATTACAGCTCTCATTCCAAACAATTCTACTCCAGGCGACCGAGCTGGGTGAAGACACGGTGCTTCCTGAGAAGCAAGAATCACCGTGAACTTCTTGAGAAGCTAGAGGCAACCTTGACAAAGTGCTTTCGGAAGTCAGCAAGTGTCATGGCGACGGTAAGGGAAGTCTTAACGACGACCTCCATGTCAAGAGTAGAATTTTTTTTTCACGCTTTCATTATTGCCGATTTTTTCTCTGTATTTCCTCTAACAATTCCTTTCCTGTTTTTTGATCCCAAGCTCTTTTCCCGTTTAGCTCAGGAAACCCGTTTCACAGCTACACGATCTCTAAGGGTAGGCACTCAACCGCGATGCACACTAAGGGAAGCAAAGCTGCTCTGGAGGCTCCCGTTGCCGATTAGCCTTTTCCGAAACGACTGTAAACGCCGGACATGACCTCTCCCCGTAAATCTCGCCGTATTGCTTGAGCGCGCAGCAGCCCGCACTGCGCGCTGACGTGTTTACTGCCTATCCTGGTCTATTTCTTTCGTTCTTATGCACGTGCCGCAGTGCTCGTGATGAACAGTTGGTGTTGATTGAAGTTGGTTTGCTGCCTCCGCATTAGGACTGGACTGCAGTTGACGCTGTAAAAGAATATTCCGATTCTGCTGAGCAGCCGACGTTTAGAATGTCAGTACTGTAAAGCTTGAAACAACTACGCAGCTACATATATCACCATTTTAATTTAGTTACAAACTTAGCTACATTTTATTGAACATGACTTACTTTGTGCTCCAGGAGCAAGCGTTCCGTTTACAAATGCGTGCTCGTGTTAGTTGGAACGGCAGCAAAGCCAAGCGTAGGACAATACCGCCTAAAAAAAAAAAGAGCTTAAAGCTATCGTTATGGCACACGAAGACAATTTTATTGAGCCAGCATGTATGAATTAATGTTATAACACAAGTTGCTAGGCAGCGCATTTGTACTGAAACTTTGTTCGGTGTTGTGATAATATTATCCGTTTGTTCTAGGTGTCTCAGAGAAATGGGCGCCGGTATCGTACTGCTCACTGCCAATATCAGAGGCTCAATGTTCGTACATCTTGCATGAGAGCTTACATCAGGGACATTTCCGTATGAGCATAATGTTATGAACGTGGCCTCAGGCGTGCACGGTGTTCAATGGTTTGAAAGCGTTGCAGCATTGATTACGAGCTATCAGCATGCAATCTTCTAAGCTGTGCTTGAATATACATGCTGTACTCGCGTTCGGGTGGTGTCATAGGCGAATGCATAAATGGGTCCTTTAAGTTTTTATTGTATACTGCGGCTTTCTCTGGAACGCTGTTTTCGGGTATCGTCGGCGGTGCCTCTATTTTCTAGCGTTCGTCATCATATTGAGCGTTGGCTTATTAGGCGCACGGCAAAACACAAGTCTGACATCAAACACAACGCCAGCACTTCCTGATGTGTCCGATTCTTCGTGTCGGCTTTGCATGTTTCCTTCGGATGGCTCTTCTTCCACCACAAGTACATCACCGTACAACGGCCACTAGCCGCGACAGTCGCGCCGCCGCCGCGGCCAATGACGTGATGGCAAACGCTGTTGTTTTTTAACTACCCAACTCAGTCTATGCACACAACGATACGCGGGAAACTGCCATGTCATGCTGTAAAACACGCTGTAAAACTGCCCCGAGACACGCAGAGCCGCTTCTTTAGACGTAAAAGCCTCCCAGCCTGAGGGGTTATTCATAGCGCGTTTTCCTGTAGGCAGCTATTTGGCTCACTCTACGCAGCAATCTGCTCCGTCGTCTCAAAGTATGCTATCCACAAGCTCAAACTGAAATATTTTGAAGTAGCTAAAAGGTAAAGCGCTCATTTGTGTGAACCGTAGTCTCTTAGGGCTTGCCGTATTTTTTCTCTTAGCCTGCGGGCCGTCAAAAGCACTCCTCCTCAAAGCGGCCTCGGCCCAATTACTTACCATGCAGCAGAATTGAGCGTTTTTTTTTATGTTTTGTACTTTTGGACCATTCTTCGCCGGTAAGGAAGGAACTTACCATTTGCGGCAGACAAGCTGACCTACAGTGATCGCATTTAGCCAAGAAAAGAGGCTCTCTCCTGTTCGCTGTCAAGATACACAAGCAGAAAAGCGATGAGAATCTTTCATGGGAATTACTAGTAATATGACCACCTGTCTAAAGTGATGTATAAGAATCCCTTGTATTTACCTAAATATTGAAGCTTCTTCTGTCCTGGTAGAAAGTCTAATGCACCTCAGTCATGCAGAGGAGTGTGTAGATCAACTCAAAATCTGAGAAAAAAATATTTGTGCTTACTGCTACAATTTTCTTGCTCACATTTCACAAAAAATATGATGATTTATTGTCCTGATCATTTGATCTTTAATGAAATAGTTGGCTCTATTGCTTGCCTATTTTGTAAGAAAAAATGACCACTTGTTTCCTTTATGAAAAAAAAAAATCACGCCATATCCGCGAAGTGAATGATGATGAGTGGGCGAAGCTCGATCGTTTTCATCCATGGCAGAAAGAGAATGTGTGGTCTGGAACGCGCTTATACTTCATGGTCATCAGCGTCATCGTCATCGTTATCACGTGTAGTGGGTACATTCCACTATACTGCGTCATCGTCATCTTTATCACCTGGAGTGGGTACATTCCACTATAGGTGGCTACCTACCTACCTACCTACCTACCTACCTACCTACTACTACTACTACTACTACTACTACTACTACTACTACTACTACTACTACTACTACTACTATTACTACTACTACTACTACAACTACAGAGGAGGGACAGACCCACACCCTAAGGAGCTTCGCCCCTAAAAAAAGGATATTTTTGTTCGTTGCAAAGTTAACTCATGCGAATACTCTATTAACGTACGCGTACATGTTTGCCGTCGGCAAGCATCTGCCGAAAGCAGGAGTTTCAGGATGCTTTCCGCACGCAGTTTGATTGCTCTTCTAACGCGCGCGAAACTTTTTGAACAGCTGGAACTATTCTGCTGTCAGCAGAGTGCAAAGCAAGATTATGCAAACACAGTTTCCGGCAGTAGTTCACTTCATCACAAACAAGATTCTTTTTTGTTTGTTTTAGACACTGCAAGTGTCAATGAAAAGTGTTACATTAAACGATCAGGACCGAAATTGCGTTCTTGAAAGTTTCAGTGAAAACACTTCGGAAGTAAGCGTATTTTCTTATTTTTTTTCATCTGGTATATCAAGCGAAGTAAGCACATCCCGTGAATGCGTATGTGCACGGAAATTGAGCGCCTGCTGTGATTTCCGTCCATGCAAATTGTATTGTTGATAAAAGAACACGGGTAGAACGACAGACAATGCACTAAAAATAGAGCTGATTCTAAATTATGTGGAACTCCGACGAGAGTTCCCTTCTTCAGCCAAACGTAAGAATGAGAACACAGGAGAGATCTTTTTTTTCTTGTTTGTAACGTCGCCGTGGCATTCTGGCAATTGAAGGCACCGCAATAATGCGTTACGAAACATTTTAACTACTTATTGTTTTCATGGGGTGTACAAACATTGACTTGATTCCGTGTCTGTCACACTGCTGCTATCCTCAGCAGCGAATACAAATCATGACCTCGCACTTTCACTAGACCAATAATCAAAACTCACGGGGTCTCTTACGTATTCGTCCAAAGCAAGTCGAACGCGAAAGTCGTCTCGCTCTTTTGCTTCTCAGTCGATGTATTGCTCCGCCCCCGCCAGCCTGAGAAAGCTTTCTGCACTTAGCGTGGTTTTGCACTGCTCCGTGATCGGCCCGCCTTCGAGCAAGCGCTGATGTCATGTGACAATGTCAAACATGTGACGTCACGTTACGGGACGTCATAAGGACGCCAGGAAATATGGCGCTATGTGACGTCATTACATGATGCTATTTTCTTGCATCACTCGTGTTGACGCCGACGCCGCGGGACGCCGACGGCCGATTTCTGTGTTTGATGAGGCATCTAAGGCTCTCGCATTATTAGAAAAAAAACGCTGCGTTATGTTATTGAAGTACACACCTAAATAATTGGGGGGACCCTTAAGCTTCGCCTTTAAGAGTTGGACGCGATAGCGATATCCCGTCCCTAGTGCGTACTTCAATCACTTAGTGCATACTATGTAATGGGTAGCATGCTTTAAACCAGGAGAAATTATGCGCGGCAAATGTGGGAAATGTTTTCGAACTTGCTATGCACCCACTACGTGGTGTTAAGGGAATACGCGCAGTAAGGTGTGTGCCGTTTGTAATGGGTGGCTGGCTTTAAACTATGAAATCGTTATGGTAGTCACATATTCTGACACCCGATGGCAATGTACGCTTGTACCACGCAATCTTCCTGGGATATGACATGTTATATTGCGACGCCTATATAAAGGACGCTTGCGTTTGCGAAGCATGGAAGTTATTTTCACTGCATTTCCAAGCAGAGGATGTTATTTTCACAGTATTTCCAACCAGAGGCATGGCTGTGTGGTATGAACACCTGCTTGCCACGCAGAACGACCCGGGTTTGATCCTCACTCGGACCCTAAAATTTTTATTATTTATTTTATTTGCATCTTTCTCGATTTTTCGGTCACGGACAAGATGATGATTTTTCGCTCACAACCAACGACGCCGACGCCGACGCTTGAATTTCTGCGAAACGAGCTCTTTTAACGCTATCGCGTTAGTATACGATTCGACTGTGTGCGTGCACCTTCTTTACTATCTTCGCATTGCTTATTTGCGAAAGCACGAATAATGGCATATCTCAAAGGACCTCTCCTCCTGCCAAAGGTGTATGACCTTGAAATCGTTTTCAGCATTCGCAATACCACGGAATAACATCTGTTTAAAAACGTCATCTTGAAGCATTTCGGCAAGTACAGTATAATTTGCCGCATTTACGGCGCTGGAAAAACGACAGTATAGAAGATGATGAACACAAGACGGGGGGCAGGCTATTTAGTTTCCTTTCTCCATCATTTTCAGTGTGTTTTCGGGCATAGTATTTTTTTTTCTTTTTAGGCGATGTGGACGTGGAAGTCGGGTTTATGTGGACAGTTTTCACACTTATACAAATAATCAAGAGCAGGCCGACATTGCAAGAGCGCTGACTTCCAAGCAGTGCAAGCTTTATGATTGTGGAGTGTGCTTTTATGTAGAAGTACGTAAATTACTGCCCCTGCCGGTGGGGGGTGCGGGGGTGCGGGTGGGCTTCGTCTTTCGAGGAACCAAATGCTTCTCTTCCAGGCAATGTGCACCGATTTGTTTGGCGTGGAATGCAACAACTCTAATGTACGAGAGAACGAGATCAAAGAGTGAGAAAGAAAGAGGTAGAAAGAAAGAGGATGGGAGAAGTAGCGAGAAAGGAAAGCGAAGAAGGAGAAAGCAAGAAACAGAGAGAGAGAGAGAGCAAAAGAGATTGAAAGAAAAACGACATAAAAAAAAGACAGATAGAAAGAGAGAGCAAGACAGAAAGAGAAAGAAACAGCAATAAGCATAGACGAAAAAGCCGATAAAAAACGCATAGGCAGAGAAAAAGAGAAAGAAAGTGAGTAAGAGAGATAGAGAAGAGCAAAGAGAAACAAGGCAGGCCGGCAGCTCCGCACTTTTTTCAGGCTTCGCACAACTGCTGTGAAGCTGACTTAATTTTTTTTTTTTTTTTGCTGTAGCATTCATTGCTCTGGCGGCGAAAGTATGATTTTTTTTATGATTTTCGCAGCTGGTTCTACGCTATGTTTTTTTTTTCCGTTCACATCACTATAACGTTATTTCAGAAAGCTGTGCCATGATAGAATAGGATTTTCCATTGGTGGCTGTCCACATCGGATTTATTCCTGCGCAATTAGCTAGAACACATTTAATTTGATTTACATGTATTTCAGAAATTAGTTTGCAGGCTCACGGAGAAGATATCATTCCAAGATGGGTAAAAGAAGACATGTATCATAAATATATTACAATAAATAAAACATAGTAGCTAAGCGCAACGAATTGGTGAACAAAATCTTTTAGAGCCCATTATGATTATGAACGACACCAGTTTTTAGTTGAAGGCTATGGAACACCTCATGGTAATGACGCGGAAGTTGTCGGAAAATGGTGGCACAAAAGTAATGCGAGGGATAGGTAAAATGCGGAGAGTTAACTTGCATTGGTGGTTAACACGCACTTCGTGTTTTGTTCTCTTTTTTTTTTTGCGCCACCTTGATCATGGGATAGTGAAAGCCGTCGCAGCCTGCTTCGAAAATCTGCATTTGCATCTGAGCCTAGTAGCAATGATTCGCGCGCTTCCTGTCAACTGTAAATGCGGATATGGTTCGCCGTGTTCTTTCATGAAATGGCCATTTCTTCCCTTTTTACGGCTTCCGCAAACATTTTTCTTGTAGTCTTGCACTTTTGGTAACCTTGCAATGTATGATACTCCTGTCCTGTCTGCACGTTTCTGCACATTGCAGAACAATAATTGTTTTGCGTTTGACGATTTCAGATGGCAGTTTTTTTAGAGCTGATGTACCTATTTCGATGCACGTTCTTTATTTTCGCCTATTGTAACTGAAACGAAACTGAGTTATGGTTAGAGGACCAGTGAATGGAAAACGTGAATAAAGAATAGCAAAAACGCCTTTTTGAGAGTTATTTGTGCAGCAACAGCAACAACAATAACAAGAAGATAGCTTTGTCTCCTTTCTTCGTTATTCACGGGTGCATCACTGCATTTCGACCGTCACTGCGCGCTTGGAATATTGGCATCAAGGAAGATTAAACGCTGTCGAGGACTGAGCTTACCTTTGACGCACTGTCTGTTGTCGATGTTGACAGGATACTCCGGCCTGCACTCGCAGCGTCGAGAAGTGACGTTGCAGAACACGTGGTACAGAACGCTGCTGCATGTCTGATTGCACGGGTCGCCAATGTAGAAGCCCACACCTTGACAGGAAAACACAAAATATGTTCGGATTAGGATAAGCGCTGAACAAAAATATGCGTAGTACAAAGTACTGGTTTTGTGAAGCATCAGTTTTCATCCCAGCAAACTACTAAGGTACTCTGAAAAAAGGAGTCCTTTGACTCTTTTTTGAGAGTTCTGGCTTGCCACGTGTATGACTCTCTTTAAAAAGGTACGTCTACTCTCTCTGCAGATCATTATACTCTCTTCAGAGAGTCAGGTGACCCGCGAGAAATTTAGCGTGCCTCTTTAAAGAGAGTCTTATACGTGGCAAGTCAGGACTACCGGAAAGGAGTCACATAGTCTTTTTTTTTTTTTTAGAATGCAAATGCGTAAAGTGTAGCGCTTGGAATTGACGTTTCGTCTTATAAAGAGTACTGCATAGCAACGCTGAGGCTGTTCTTAGTCGCCAAGGCGTATTTTCGAAAGATACCATGACATTCGAAAGACAGTGAAAGAGAGAGAGAATAAGGATAAAAGAAAGGCAGGGAGGTTAACCTGGGCTGAGCCCGGTAGGCTACCCTGCACTGGGGAAGGGGGGGAGGGGGGAATAAAAGTTAGAGAGAGAAAGATAGTGAAATATACACATGCCAGTTGCCTGCTTTAGCATATTATTCAGTGTTGAGGTCCGTCAGTAACCACTCATAAGAAAGTACACGCGCTGCATGCTCAAGTTCTTCTCTTGGACAGCGTCAAATTGTTGAGTGCTAAGTGAAGCAGTTGCTCTTCTTTATTATTCAGCGTAATACTACTAGAACGTGGCCGAAAGAAGTCAGACAATATAAGCAAACCAACACCGTAATCAACAGCACTACAACAAGCACGCTTAGCGTAGAGATGATTTAAGAAGTTGACTTCAATGGGAAATTTGGTGGACACCGGGACACACGGGCACGGACGGGGGGGGGAAACGAACCCGCTCATGCGGTCGCCGCGCAAGCGGGTGGGCTTGACTATTCATTGAGCACCCCACACCCCAGCTCCTCGCCAAACCTGGTGGACCTCAATCCGTACCTAAAACTGTTGCGCGAAGGGTCTCCCAGCAGAGAATTTATGCGTTATATTCGCGTAAAACTGAAAACCGACAGTAAACGAAGGCTATTACAAGCTACACCAGCACCTCTGTTAAGCGACAAGGGCGGACTTACTCGACAGCAAGAGATATTTCTCAACAAGGTTATGGCCAATGCTGCATACACACCACATGTAATTGATAAATGGATTGGACACGCAATTGGAAACACTTCTCCTCGATGCCCGCACTGTCAAGAATTATGCCGAGCAGATTTACACCACCTCATTTGGATTCGCTCAGCTTTCTCGCAAGGAAGAACGCACATCCAACATTTGCCACGCGACGACATAAGAAGCTTAGGCATTGCGATACAATGTAATGATGAAGCACAAAAATCACTTGCACGCTATGCTAGTATAAGTGGCCATGTTTCGAGTGGTGTAGAAGGGGTCGACCATCTCGCGCGAGAGCGACTCTACTGAACATCTACTGAAGACGGCTTCACACGAACTGATGTCAGTCTCACATGCTTACGCTGTTCACCCAACAATCCCTTCCCCACCTATTCCCAAACTGCGGCCGAGAGCCGTCTTCTTCTACGAAATAAAGGTTCATTCATTCATTCAACCTGAGTTAGACTTCATCACGAGTGGATCCATCTTATCTCCTACTTCTCTGGTAAAGATTGCAATTGTTCATTAATCTTCCAAGCAGAAGCTCCGAATCACCCAGCCAAGGCTGCTGTATGAACTACGACACAGCCGAAAATGTTGAGAACGCCTATATTCTGACAGGCCACCATTGGAAATGTAACTTGGGAATGATTAATAAGGGAGGCATCTATAGGGAAGTTAGCTTGGTAGGTACAGAGGACGAATTACCAGGTATACATACTAGGAATCAGCGGATACAGTAAGCTTTAAAAAAGCTGGGAGGCGTACACAGTGTACCATAAGGACCGCATCTTCTACTGCAGATTATACTTCAGAGGACTACAACATACATACCCAGTGAACCTAGTTAGTCCCAAGTTCCGCATGAAAGTACTGTTTCCTTCATTATTAAATCCTAGGTTCTAACATTACAATATCGGCTACCATGTAACACAAGTTGATGTGGGTTGAGGAAATGGTTAGAACGGACACGTTTTTAAAGATATATAGAGAGATCCATGCTATTAAACAGGTGATAGATAAATGCGCGGAATACAACCAACCTCTATATATAGCCTTCAAATATTACGAGATGGCGTTTGATTTGGTCGCGATATTAGCAGTCATGAAAGCACTGCGGAATCAGGGCGTCGCCGAAGCGTTTATAAGCACACTGGACGAAATCTACAGCGAATCCACAGCCACCGTAGTACCTCGTAAAGAAAAGGACAAAATCCCAACAAAGAAGGGCGTAAGGCTGAGAGACAGGATCTTTCCAATGCTATTCACCGCGTGTTTAAATGAGGTTTTCAGGGCTCTAGATTGGGAAGAGTTATGGATAAGAGTTAATGGAGAGCCCCTTAATAACCTGCGATTCACTGATAACATTGCATTGATGAGTAACTCGGGGGACGAATTAGAACTCATGATTACCTGAATTGGACACATAAAGCAGAAAAGTAGGCCTGAAGATTAATATGTATAATATAAAATATCGTGCAACAGTCTCGGGAGAGAACGGCGCTTTGCGATAGGTTGCAAGACACTGGAAGTTGTAAAGGAATACGTCTACTTAGGGCAGGCAGTAACCGTGGAGCCGAACCATGAGAATGAAATAACTAGAATAAGGAAAGGGTGGAGCACATTCGGCAAGCATTCTCATATGAATGGCAGTCTACCACTATCCCACAAGAGGAAGGTATATAACAGCTGCATCTTACCGGTACTTACCTACGGAGCGGAAACGTGAAGGCTTACCAATAAGGTTCAACTTGAATTGAGGACGACCCAGCGAGCAACGAAAAGGAAAATGATAGGTGTAACCTTAAGAGAAACGAGGAGAGCCGAATGGGTGAGGAAACAAACGGGGTTTAAGAATATCCTAGTTGAAATCAGGAAAGAAGAAATTGACATGGGTGAGGCACGTAGCGCCTAGTCACGATAACTGCCGGTCATTCATGGTAACTGTCCAGATTCGAAGAGAAAGCAAACGTGCGAGGGGGTGACAGAAAGTCAGGTGGGCCGATGAGATTAAGAAGTTTGTGGGTACAAGGTGGCAGCAGAAAGCACAGGAGCGCGTTGATTGGCGAAACATGGGAGAGGCCTTTGTCCTGCAGTGGGCGCAGCCGGGCTGATGACGATGATGATGATTGAGACAGACAAACAAGGAGACAGGCAGATAGATAGATAGATAGATAGATAGATAGATAGATAGATAGATAGATAGATAGATAGATAGATAGATAGATAGATAGATAGATAGATAGATAGATAGATAGATAGATAGATAGATAGATAGATAGATAGATAGATAGATAGATAGATAGATAGATAGATAGATAGATAGATAGATAGATAGATAGATAGATAGATAGATAGATAGATAGATAGATAGATAGATAGATAGATAGATAGATGAAAGTCCATGAAGAATAATACTAAATGGCTGTAGGGAACCTCTTGATGTTCTGTGTATGCCACCTGAAGAAATGTTGATTTAATTAAACCATGACCAGCGAAAACTATGAGCAAGTAACCGCCATGCTACGAACGTGCGATAAGGTAATAAATGATTGATGACAATGCCGTCCTTCAACTGACATCAGAATGCCGATGTTAACAAAACTTGGGTCTGGACAGAAATGTCATTTTAAATAATTCAAAGCATACATATCACAGATGTTTCCTTTTTTTTTCTTTTTTGCGAGAGTGCCTCGAAAAGAGCAACGTGGTATCTGATGGCTCTACAACCGTGTCACTACAGAGAGGCTTCACAATCGACACTCGCGCTCATCAAATTCAGTTCTTCAGCAACGAAGATTTCAGTACATCTTCATCTCAAAAGACGGGACGCGACCTCTAATACTATGTTCACATAGAGAACACCCCCATGAAGTGTGGTCCACGTCACGACTTTTTCGTCGAGCGAGTGCGACGCCACCAAACCAGAATGTACGACCTCGCGAACGAGTGATCGAATAATCCGAATGTCGAAAAAGGCAGCCGCACCCGAGAGGAGAGATGCTGGGATGGAGAAGTTTGGGGTGCATCAAAAATGCATTACCGAACCATTTCCCAAGCTCGGTGGTGAGAATACAACAACGTTGACCCCGAAGATAGACGCCACACGCCACCCGAGCCTTTCCCTACGTCAGATTCTATCCGCCCGTATAAATATACATGAAACGTGTCTCCTGCTCGAGTTCAAACAAACATTCGCGATTCAACGCATGAAAAAAGAATATGAAGTATTGAGGGCCAACATCGTTTGTAGTATGCTTTATAACAACACGACCTTACAGTGACGAAAGACTCCAGCATTTCGAAATATACCGGGTGACTGCAGTTGACATTTGCCATTTTGAGTGCGGACAACATATTTAAATAAATATACATAGAACACTTTGCTCATGGTTTGTATATCCCATTTCTCGTACCTCGCGTCAGTTTTCTAGTACCAGAAGCAACACAAGCTGCCCTAAAGTCGCATTTTTTTAAAAGAACACAAATTGTAAAAAAAAAAAAAAGCGATACACAGAGAAGCTTTTGCCGACTTTATGCCAATATTTTGCAACGGCTATTGCGTAAAGAGTTGGCGCGAAAGGACGTAAGAAATGACAAACGCACTTTTCAAACTCAGTAAGAAAAACAGCAGTGCACGACCACCTCCGGCTTGAAAAAAAAAGAGTAGAGTCTGCAGTTATATCTAGTGCGTGTAGCATTTTAAAGTGCGACGGCGTGGTTTCGCTAGAATGGCGTGTTCATTCGGAATGGAAACGAGACCGCCGAGTCGTCGTGTTGCAAACTTGAGGTCGTAAGGAGTAAAAAAAAAAAGAAAAAAGAAAAAAAAAGCAAGCATCAAAAAGAGAAATCGCTGGCGTGTCTTTCCTGATATACTCGAAGGTAATATGTCGCTTCTAACTGTAATATACAAGTGCTGCTTCTCACTGCTGAACTTGAACACAATTTTCGACGCGTGTCCGGTTTCATCTACTTCGTTTACGGTGCAACTTTGCTTCATACGGATTGCGTACAAAACTTGCAGGCTCAGCAATCCCGCTGCAAAGGCAGTTGGCCATTTTCGAGGTACGAGATCTAAGACGAAAAAAAAAGGAAATTTGGATATTCTATTTATTTTTACCAAACTAGTAAAAAAAATTGAACAGCCAAACTTCCTTTGAGGGTCACTAAGGATGAACATAATAATCGAGAGACGTACAAAGCAGCATGCGATTGGAAGTTCTCTCAACAGGTGTTACTCCCTTACTCTCACTTTGCAGGCGTTGTTGGTTGCTATGGTATTATTACGTAAATTATTCCGTTAAGCATTTTCACCGTTCCATCAATTCCTTCTCACAGCGGATTCGCGGTTATAGGTGCCTCTTTTGTGGTGCTGCATTTCGACACCATTAGTGACGCTCTAAGATCTGTGTTTCGCCTAAGTGACCAGGAATGATATATGGCGTGACAAGGCTGACATGGCTTCGCGGGATCTGTTTAGGAATCAAGAAAGTAGATCGTTGAAAACCTCTGAACAGACGAGCCAAACATGTATTATGACGCGTCCGTGCTTTTCTGAGCGTGAATTGAAGTATTATGCACCGTCAATCAGCACCTTCTGCGAGAAAGCGAGAGGCGAAAACGTCAGAGTTGCCCATACATTTCATGCCTGCGTGTTCAGGGGGTTTAACGGCATTAATGGCTGGGCTAGCAGAAACAAAAAAGTTGGTTAGTAGAGAGATTTAGCTCATGGAGTCGCACGCGACGGGGGCTCCTCGCATTTCGCAATCTTTTCCCGTCTCCCTGCGCTCTTCTGTTCACCCGCCGATTTCCTCTTTAGGGGAGCCCTGATAGACGCTTGGGGCCTCGTAACCTTGAACTATATAATGTTTTAATAGGGGTTTGGTGTGGGTGGTGGTGGCTATGCTGATGTCCAAATAATGGTGGTAATGGCGAGTTTTTGATTGCTGGAATCGGGTTCGGCACTTGATGTGCACAAAAACGCAGCTGCTGGAGTTGACTTGCCTCACTCGGAGAAAGCATGAGGTCGCTATTTGCCCGGCGTTGATATCGAACATTAAAATTGACCAACTCGGCACATTGCTTTGCTTTTGTGGAAGACTACGTGCGTCACTTGTATCAAGGAGACCAGATATGGTTTAGTCTGATGCAGGCATTCTCAATTTAGGTAACGGAATGTCACGCCTGCCTTGAAAATTTAGTGGAAAGCCTAAAGAAAGTTATATCCGGTAACTGCTAACATTTTCTTAGTTATGAGTCAACATAACGTTGAAGATTGAGAATGCTGGTGCAGAATCTTCAATCTTTCATAGCGCGATAAAAAGTAGGCCATAGTCAGGGGTCAATAGAGGAAGGAAAAAGACAGCCGAGTTTCAATTGCCGTTTATTTAGAAATCCCACGAAGCAAATGAAGACTTCAACAAAACAAACATTTTCTTGGTGCTTTAGTGTGTTTGAAAACTTAGCCCTGAAGCTCGAATCGTCTGACCCGTCGTCATGATGTTGGCGTGCTATCAATGTTTAGGAACTTTGACTCGTAATTATGGCGTGAACAATAAAAGCCTAATTTCGGAGCGAAATTGGTGTTTGCGATTTGAGCTGAGAATTGGAGGTGGTGCCTAATGACAATTAAACAAATTTTTAACCTGTTAACTTTGGCGCAAGCAAACCAAGTGGGATCTCTCATTGTACCTCCCCAAACATCTTAAATTGTCTGAGTTGCCTAGAAAACGTGTAATTCATGCGAGACGTTATACATGGTAGGAGGTGTTTAGACTATAGCTTCTCCTATTACGCTTTAATGTCACGCTATAGGCTATAAATCTCATTGATGTTGAGTGGACACCTCCGCCTAAAACAGGTTTACGGGAGGTACTGCGTGTGAACGAAAACGTGATACATCACGCCAAGCAATTACTTGCTAAGTAGTAATTAGAATACATGAACTTCTACTAAAGGTAAAATGTTGCCCGTGTTTATTGGTTCTCGCCACAGAAAGTAAACTGAGAAAATAGTAATTTTCATCCTAAATGCGAATTCATCCTATGCTATATTACAGTTGAAATTTTTTATTGCAAATAAACAGTGTTCAATGTTCAATGTTCACTTGACTTGAAGCTTTTTTTTTTTGCTAGGCTATTTTAAACATAAAGATAAATGCCATTGGGCACATCGAATAAAGTAGTTACGCTAATATGTACAACGGACACCCATGGATTATCGGGTTAACATTTCGTTTAAGAGCTTATATCTATTTTGTAGGGTGGCTCTTACAAATGCAAAAGGTAAAGAAATGCTTTTTGCAGTTAGTCGTGGTTCAGAACATAACGACAGTTATTTCCTGATATTTCACAGTATATTCCTTAGCAGTACTCTAAATGCAACAGGGTGTCAGACTTTGTCTCCGCAGCTGACTGTCTTACAAATGATTATGACAAAGCATTTTTTTAGATAGAGCGCTCAACATTCTGAGTCCTCTTGAAGAGCCCCCACGCACAAGTTGCGATATATAACAGGCCGAAAAGTAAACATTTGAGCAGGTGAAAGGTTCTGCCGAACATGCCATATTTGTGGCAATAAAACTTTAGAAAATTTCAGTGCATGGTATATCGGCGCTTAAGCACTTTGGAACATGCCGGGCATTGTAATTGTTGCAACCGCTAAGTTCACTGCGGTATAACAACAAATATCTGACTTCAAGATACCCGTAGTCACGGTGCTATAAAGGACGTGCTTTAACATTTGTCTGAAGTACTAGTTTCAGCGTCGTCACCGATCCTTAGTACGCCGAAGTGAGTTTCCAGGGGAGTTATTATGGAACTGCCGATATAATGTGCATTTCCCATTTCAGATGACCGTCATCAGAGCTTATTCAGTTGCAGCAAGAAAGCTTCAAACTATTATGTTATCGTTCATGTGCGTTAAATGGTAGCCAGCGTTAAACCTAATTCGATGACTAATCGCGATCACAAAATCAGTTAATGCACGGTCTCCGAGATTTGCGCGGCCAAGAGTGGTTCTCACGAGGCTACATTCGCCGCATCGAGGCACATTGCGTTACTCTCATTCGTGTTGATGTTTGCGGAATCTCCGTCACGCTGAAATGACGTGGCGGCAGCAAAACCGGAAACAGGGGTCATTTCGTCAAGCTCCGCCAAATCAACAGTAGCCGAAATGAACAGTCCGCTAAGTGATCACTGATCAGTTCTAAAACAGCTCCCCTGAAGTGAAATACGCATCCTATTGCGCTATATTTGCGCTGGTATTTATTACCTGGCATAAATAACCATCTGTTGTCCTTGCACTAAGCTAACTGTGGTTAGCGCTATAAAATCGATCTCTGAACACACGGGGCCATTTAAATGCTGAACTTAACTACTCTTTAATGGCAACCACTATTGATTCATTCAGAATAAAATTTCTTAGAATTGTGACTGAAATACTTAACTAGCAGCATATTAAATAGTTTATGTTCAGTGACATTATTTCATTTCAATTTGCATCGTAATTACCAAGCTACACTTAAAGACCACAATTAACGTTCGATGCTTTTCTTAGATTAATTGTCTGTTGGATTCATTTAATTGTACCTAACATACAAACGAGAACTCATAAAATTACCCTTGTTTTGTTCAGCACAACGAAAGGTAATTTGCACACTATGTTTGCACCGTGGTTTTCACGGGCTACGTCCTCGCGGAATACGTAGTCAAACAATCCTAGAACCGAAAAAAAATAACTGCTCAAAATCCTAATGTTTAGCGCGAAAAGAGTGAAAAAGGGGAAAAAAATTAGGGCAGCTTCGCCCTAGTGGTGCCAAGCCTGAAGGAAGTGCCGAGCTGGGCAGCCTTGTTTGTTTCTCTTCGGTTTTTTCTGTTTCTTTCCTCCTCTCTTTCTTTCTTTTTCTCTTTTCTAGCTTTTTCTGTCTTTTTTTCTCTCTTTATTTGTATTCACTTCTTTTTTTTCTTTCCCATTTCTTCCCCTTGTTTCTCCATCATTCTATTTCTCGCTCGCTTCCTTTTTTTTCTTCTATCTTTATACGTGGTTTTACATGCGTTACGCCAAGCGACGACAGCATACGACAGCAGGGGTCCCCTAAAGTTCTCCGCACTTAATATAAAGAAAGCTGATCTCTCTAAAATAGCCTCCTTCTAGAGTAAAGAAATACCAACTGGCTGCAAACACCTCTTGAATAACCAGCTCCCGCTAAAACAGTCCAAAATTTTGGCGCTCAGATCGATAATGACTCTCGCGCAACGTTGAGTAAAACGCGCAACTAAACTGAGTTTCCTCCCTTACTCTATGCGCCGTGCAGTGCTAATTTAAAGAAAGAGAAGAGACAGTAACATGAAAACAAGATAACATCCTTGCATGCGTGCTAGCGGCACAAAAAACATGTTTAGCGAAATGGCTAAAAAAAAGAAATTTGAAAGCGAGTCACTTGTAAAACGAATTCATGGGATATACAGACTGAACGGGAACTCGCGCGCCCTCTAACTTTACTTTAACTTGCCGTTTGCGTCGGTGAGTATGAATGCATCGTGGAGTCGGACTGACTGGAGTCAACCGAATTCACTCGCGTCAAGGTAGAATTAAAAGTAACTTAAACGTGCGAAATAAATAGCTAGACTAGAAAGGAAAGGATTATATATAGTAGATAGGAGTTAAGCAGAGGAAGCAGGAAAAAAGCAAAAAAAAAAAAAGATAATTTCAAACAAGTAAAACTTAGAGAGGGGGGAATATATGTAAGATGAAGAAATGGAAATACAGGATGAAAGACGACCAGAATGGCAGACAACCAAAGGATAGAAGGACATAAAAACTGTAAATAGTGCAAGAAAACACAACTTTGAAGGGAAGGATGAGGTAAAAATGTACAAGTAGAGCATTGCTGACAAACGAGGAATGTATAAAAAGGAATCAAACAGTATGACCTGGGAGGAAGGCAGAAAAAGTCTTTACAAAAAAGGAAAAGAAATCGCGACAAAAAGAACGTATTCAGAGGCCAGAAAGAAAGGCAACCTAACAAAGCAAATGAATGAAAATTCCGTCGAGCGATTTCACAGGAGGCCGTTTTCTAGAGAGACGTGGCTTGAATGCGTAGGTCACGCATCAACCGCTTTCGAGAAAGCAAGAAAAAAAAACAGAAATAGCATGACCATGAAAAATAACAAGTCTCAGTATGACATGATGCCCCGCCTCGCAAAAAGTAGGCAGCATATTTATCATCGACTGCAACAGCGATCACTGCGCGAGCAGCATACGGCTGCACAATGGCCGCACTTCTCGACGGCGAAATGATGAATGCCTACCAAGGGGGCGTCCTTTTTAGGATGCCACAAAGAGACACTCAAGACCCGTAGACGAAGAAGCGGCGGCCGGAGAAGGAGGCTTTATACGAGATAATATGTGAACCTCACAAAGCGAGAAGAGGAGGAAGATTATGTCTG
>JALIZH010000921.1:0-27009 GCA_030522465.1 Rhipicephalus appendiculatus | reverse complement strand
CTGTGGCGCTTCAGAATCAATAGAACGCATTTTGTTAGATTGCAAGGCATACAAAAAATGTTGCAGTGGCTTAGCTCGGCTATGCCAGGATATACGTAGCGTTAGCAAAGGTTCAGCTGATTATTCTTAGCTTTCCTGATTGTCTAGGATTAGCTTGATTATCATGCTTACTGCTGCTCCAATGACACACAAACACGGTATATGTATTATGTGGCACATGTGTATTTTTGCTCAACGTCAGGTTGCTTCTCTATTGCCACAAGCCCCCGCAGGGACGTCTGCGCAAGCAGGCGTTTGGTGAGTGGCGTCACCACGGACCCGAGCCAACGGGGGGGTTTCGATCCCCTCCCACGCGTAGCCGTGCGTGGCTTAGCCGTGTCCGGGGAAAAGGGGATCCTGGGGTTGAGCCCACGCCGGGGTGATTGGACCTTTAAGGCCCCCCGGCGGAGGCAACACACCCCTTTGGCCCCGGCTTCACGTAGACGGCACCCCTGGGCTGACCCACCCAGGGGAAATCGGCAGTCGCCTTTTCCTGTCTCTCTCTCTCCTCACATCTTCGTCTTTCTCTCAAATTCTTAATCTTTCCTGTCCTCTCTTCACTTCCATTTACTTCACGGTTTCTCGGCGGCAAGGGTTAACCCTGTGTGACATAACCAACCTCGGTTATATCATATTTGGTTATAGTGACAATGTACAGTTGGCATGTCAGGGCTCGCTTCACAACCTCTGCCATGTCCCCTCGTTGGGCTCGGTGGTGGGCGACTGGCATTGTCGCCGAACAAATTATTAATTTTATGGGAACCTCGAACCCCTCAACTGATCGTGCCCTGAAAAGGGTCCGCACCGATGCATCCTGTCTGTTTTCATCAAAGAACAAAGAAACATTCCCAAAGTTCCATGTGATACATTGTGAACAATCATCCACAAAGGCTCGAACTATTTCACCGTTTTTGGTTGCAAAGTGTCTAAGGGAAACTATCGGAGTAGGCTATAAAGCTACAAAGTTAGCAAGCGGGGATTTGCTCCTCGAAGTAAAAGACCAGGACCAGTATAACAAGCTTGCACACCTCGTCGCGTTCGGAAACAATCCTGTCTCGGTGAGCGCACACCGGACCATGAATACTGTGAAAGGTGTAGTGTCCGACGAAGATCTAAAGGAACTCAGTGAAGCAGAACTCCTGGATGGATGGAGAGATCAAAATGTAGTCCATGTGCAGCGCATCAAAATCAGAAGGAACGACGTTGAAATCCCGACAAAACACATTATACTAACATTCAGCTCGACTACGCTACCTGAAACTCTGGAAACCGGCTATGTAAAACTGCATGTCAGACCCTACATTCCGAACCCGCGGCGTTGCTTTAAATGCCAAAGATTCGGTCATGCGTCTCAGAGCTGTCGAGGGCAGCTTACCTGCGCAAAATGTGGAACAACGGGACACTCTGCTGACGAGTGCAATCATGATGAAGTGCACTGTGCAAACTGCGACGGTGATCACCCGGCGTACTCCAGAGCTTGTCAAGCCTGGAAGAAAGAAAAAGAGGTTATTACAGTCAAAATAAAAGAAAATATCACGTTCCGTGAAGCGCGGCAGCGCGTTTCATCCACCTTTGCGCTGAAAACAGCTTTCGCCGAAGTGGTGCAACGGGGGGTCGACACCACAACGGCATTTGGCGACCGCCCGGTCCACGCGTAGCGTGCCGAGGCTAACGCCACCAGCCCCCACGGTGGGAGCAGCCAAGGCTGCCCTGCCCTCATTGATCCTGACCACACCAGTGGCGTCTGCGAGCTGCAGCAGCAGCCAAGGCACCACACAGGCCAAGGAGGTCCCAACGACGTCCGGCCAGGTGGGGTCCAAGACTTCGTTGCTCGACACGAAGTCTATGCAACGCAGACATCGTTCTCTAGAGCGATCGTCCAGTGCCTCTCAGGAGGCAATGGACATCACCCCAAGTGAAACGGCGCAGGCAGCGCCGAAGGGGCGGCAGGGACACACTCGACCGCTCCAAAAAAGATAAAACACCAATTACAGGGCCTGAAAAAGGCCCCGTAAAATAATTGAACCTGCGGTTTCTTGAAATATGTCACCTAACATTACTCTCTTCCATTTACTTGTAGTGACAACCCTCACCTTTTAATTTCAAGATGGCTTTTATTATCAACTGGAACTGTAGAGGACTTCTACATAACTTAGGTGACATAAAAGACATGATAAACAACTTCTCCCCTATGGCATTATGCCTACAGGAAACAAACTTGGGCGACAAGCACACAAATTTTTTAAAGGGCTTCACGGTCATACGGCGAGACCGAACCCAGGCTAGCCGGTTGTCTGGAGGCGTTGCTGTTATTGTGCAAAGTGGTGTCCCCACTAAACGAGTGACGGTTAACAGCCACATCGAAGCTGCAGCTGTTACAATTTTAGCTCATAAAACAGTCACACTGTGTTCTATCTACATTTCGCCAACTACGCCATTCACTGTAAGACATTTGGAGTTAATTTTAAACCAGCTGCCTGAACCTTTTATCATAACAGGGGATTTTAACGCTCATAACAGATTGTGGGGAAGTGCTACAACTGACGCTCGAGGACAAATCGTCGAAGATTTTATACTTGCGAATGATGTGTGCCTTTTAAATACTGGCGCAGCCACATATTGCTCGCCAAGCACTGGAGTTATGAGCTGCTTGGACTTAGCGCTCTGTTCCCCATCGATATTTACCGATTTTAGCTGGAGGGTCATAGACAATCCTTACGGTAGTGATCACATGCCTGCCATTGTACAGCTTGTATCTACATTTCCCACATTACCGTGCAGACCACCGCGCTGGAAGCTCGAGTCTGCAAATTGGCCTTTGTTTACCGAAAAAGCTACTCTTGAAACAGAGATAACCGATGGGCTCAGTGTAGACGAATTGAATGACAGGATCACTGCGTGCATACTAGCAGCAGCAGTGGAGGCCATCCCACAATCTTCTGGCATCTTTTGTAAAAAACTGAAACCCTGGTGGAATGCTGAGTGTAAACAAGCAAAAAAAATTACAAAACAAAGCCTGGGGTATATTCCGCAGGTATCCCACGCAAGAAAATCTTGTCACATTTAAAAAAGCGCGAGCAAAAAGCAAGATATGTACGCAGGCAAGCGGAAAGAATATCTTGGAAGAATTATGTCTCCTCGATCAATAGTTCAGTAACGTCCAAGAGAATGTGGGATCAAGTGCGTAAGTTTAAGGGCGATTACATCTCCTACACGGTACCCATTCTCTCGACAGCTGGAAGCCAAACAAACTTGCAGGAGCAAGCAGACATATTGGGCCAACACTTCCACACAATATCTAGCTCAGCGAATTATTCGGCACCTTTCCTAAAATATAAAGAATCAGCAGAGAAACAAAAGCTCCCAACCACAGGAGGTTCTGACAGATTGTACAACAGCCCGTTAACACTTCCTGAAATCACTAGGGTACTCTCTGCAGGAAAAAATACAGCACCTGGCCCTGATAGGATACATTATGCGATGCTGGCCCACTTGTCCCCGAAAGCAGTGGAAGCCCTACTTCGTTTTTTCAACATAATCTGGGAAACAGGTGAAATGCCAAATGAATGGAAAAAAGCCGTTATAGTCCCATTCCTGAAAGCCGGAAAGCAGCCCACACTAGCGAGTAACTACAGACCAATTGCGCTCACAAGTTGCCTTGCAAAGTCTTATGAAACTATTATAAATATCAGATTAACGTATGTCCTTGAAACAGAGGACCTGCTGGATAGCCATCAGTGTGGGTACAAGAAAGGTTGCTCAACAACCGATCACCTGGTCCGCTTAGAAAATGAAGTACGTAATGCATTTCTACACAAACAACACTGCTTAGCTGTCTTTTTCGACCTCGAAAAAGCATATGACACGACGTGGAGATACGGAATTTTGAGGGACTTGGCAGACTTGGGCATTCGAGGCAAAATGCTGAACTGTCTCGCTGATTTTATGTCGAACCGAACATTTCAGGTGCGTTTAGGCACGGTGCTTTCACGTGTTTTCACTCAAGAAAATGGTGTGCCTCAGGGCTGTGTTCTGAGCACAACACTGTTTGTAGTCAAGATGAACTCGGTTAACAGGGTTGTACCTGCCACACTAATGCACTCGCTTTACGTGGATGATCTTCAGATCGCGTGCCGGGCGTCAAACATGAGTACCTGTGAACGGCAAATTCAAATTACTTTAAACAAACTCACCAAATGGGCATCTGAAAACGGCTTCCGGTTTTCCTCGGAAAAAACTGTGGCTGTTGTTTTCTCCCAAAAAAGAGGCTTGCAACCGGACCCCATCTTGAAGCTAAATGAAGCAGTATTGCCTGTGAAACAGGAACATAAGTTTTTAGGCGTTGTATTTGATAAAAAATTGAACTTCCTTGCTCACATCAACTGCCTGAAGATTAAAACAAACAATGCCCTCAACGTTCTCAAAGTTCTGTCCCGCAAGCGCTGGGGCTCTGACCGTAAATGCCTGCTGCAAATCTACCGTTCTTTAGTACGCAGTACATTAGACTACGGTAGCATAGTGTATGGCTCTGCAAGGCACTCTTACCTTCAACGACTAGACCCTGTCCATAATAAAGGGCTACGCTTAGCGACAGGTGCCTACAGAACCTCGCCGACTCTCAGCCTGTATGCAGAATGTAACGAGCCATCCCTAGAACAAAGAAGAACGCAACTTATGTTCGCATACGTTCTCAGAATTTACTCCTTGCCAAACCACATATGTCATAACATTATCACACACTGCGATAAACGCGTACACTATATGAACAAGCCAAATGTCATCAAACCTCTGATGCTCAGATTTGAAGAAAAAAGTCGTGAGTGCAATGCCCCCCCCCTCAAGCCCTAGCTGTCATGCCAAGATCATCTAGACTAGCGCCGTGGAATGATTTTACGAAATTTCTCGATCTATCACTGACACATTTAAAGAAACACAATACACCACATGAACATATTCTGCAGGAATTCCGCATGGTGCAGGAAACGTATAACGAGTATAAAGAATTCTATACAGATGGCTCCAAAACAACTACGTATGTCGGAAGTAGCGTTGTCCAAGGTGCGTGGGAGCGTACAGTTAGACTGCCGCAGTTTGTCTCGGTTTACACGGCTGAATGCTATGCTCTATGGATGGCAGTTCAAAAAACTGTAAGTGCCAGATACAAAAAAGCAGTAATATACACAGACTCTTTAAGTGCTTTGAAGGCTTTGAATTCACGATCCCAGTATGAGCCCGTTATAGGCAGTATTTTAAACATGCTTTCGCACCTAAGTAAGGATCAGTCTATTCGCTTCTGATGGGTCCCTAGCCACGTGGGGATCCCAGGAAATGAACGGGCGGATCAGCATGCAGCAGCAGCAGAGCATCTCAATGTTTCAAACGTAAATGTGCCTCTTAAGGATGGGATTAAAGCACTTCGCAGATCACTAACACTCAAGTGGCAAAGCGAGTGGCAATCGAATGTTAACAACAAGCTTCGACTCATCAAGCCTGTGCTTGGTGAATGGAAAACATGCTACCATCAAGACCGCTTCACCGAAGTTGTCCTATGTCGACTTCGTATTGGTCATACACACCTCACACATAATTATCTTTTGGCAGATGAGGACTCGCCAACATGCGATAGATGTCACGAACCACTAACAGTATTACACATCTTAACAGCTTGTCCATACATGGAAACACAAAGGCAAAAACACTTCCACCTGCTTTATAAATTACACATACCATTGCACCCCATGCTAATCTTAGGTGACGAACCTTTATTACCACTAGCTAATGTCATTAGCTTCTTAGATGAAACAGGCTTCTTAAATAAGCTTTAAGCTCAAGACTGAGGTACATGTAATTCAGGAAGCTTAATAAAACTCTGCAACCTGTAGCGCGGCCTCTTCGGAGAGGCTCTTGCTGCAGCAGCTATTCTAAAATAAAGCACTTGCCTCCTGATCCTTGGGAACAAGGACACAGGTAAGGGACCAGTGCTATGTACATTTCTCTATCGTTTTAGTATAATCACCTCGTGCAGAATGCATACTCATTGACCACTCCGCGTATCATGCTCATAGTTTTTATGTATATATACAATATCTTTTACACGTCAATATGACGAGTAATCTTAGGCCTTTCTACAGCCACACAGCATTTCCATTCTACTCCATAGCTCATCGCTGTCCATTTTTTCACAATCATGACCGCAGTGTATGTTGTCTACAGCATCTTTCTTTCCCTCACCATGTGACTGGCGCAGTATAGCCATAGTTGCTCTTGCGCCAATAAAACCAACATAACTAACTAACTATTGCCACAAGGACGGCTTGGTGATCAGTGAAGTAACACGCTGCCATCTCTATGGCCCCAACACAGTATTCTGTTCATTTTTCCTACCCTCAACCGCTAATTTCCAGGCAACTACTTCGGGATCCGATGAGTCACGCTTCTCCGCTCTTCTGCGCCGTTGAGCAGCATTTACGCTCTCCTTCTCCATGGCTATTCGCAATGCCCATAGACTGTCGCGCCCCCTAGCGGAATTTAGGAGCGTCCTCTTATGGATGATCAGTAGACGACACCATGGCAGCCCTACGCAGTCGCTCACTTGTTCGGCTGTGTTAGCAGGAAACAAACACTACGAGTTTGCATGTTTCCTGCTTCAGTGAACAAACCGGGCCCTCCGTGACACGATAAATCTAACTCGTTCTTGCGAGATGCGAAGTTTTCGTGAAAATACGTGCCAACTCGCGCGTTCAGCGATGACCCACACCGTACAAATATCAGCTTCGCGAGGTTTTGTGTAGCCACGTAGGTTAGTTAAACGCTGTCGTCTGACCTTCTCAGTTGAACCTCACCTTGTTTTACTTGCATATAGCATTCGTCAGTGCTCTTGTAGTGCATGAATTTATAACATTGTAGGTGGGAAGTCGCGCGAGCTAGCGATATATAACTGAATAATCTCCAAATTGGCTAGCGCTGCGCCGCTTGCTTTTGTACGCTTGTGCATAGATGGCAGCACTCTGCAAGCGATTTGTTTGTTGACCGGTGTTCCGGTGTGAGAGCAAGAAGTTCTGCGCGCCCAGATAACGTTGTGACGAGGACTAATCGAAGCCGTTCGGCGGAAGAAATTCTTCAGATTGCTTGCAGCAATGATTTTAAGAGGAACCACTTTGAGGACGAGGATTTTTCACTGGACGGAGAAGGCTGTGAAAGCGCAGAGTGTGACAGCGACGATGAACGATCCGCTGCTGACTCACGAGGGGCGAGTTGCACTTCACGTCCCCTCGCGCGCTAATGTTTTTTCACGCTCGTAAGTCACTTTGATTGTATTTAATGTATAGTATCCTTCAGCGAGATCAAAATAAAAACAGTTTTTTTTGTACATTGCACGTAGCGCAATTATAGTGGATATTATCGAGCGCCGCATGCCGCCAAAACACTCGAGTTCGGAACAGGGAAGCGAAATGGTTAGAGCGATGAAACGTGCAGTCACGACCACAATCCACGCCTATCGGCTCACTGCTCCTGTACTTCACCGGTACCTTCCGATCGGCATAGTTGTTAGACGCATTTTCGCAACGTCGAAGAATTCGTCGTTGCGAAAAGCATACGTGCGTGTTCTTTTCGATATTCATGTTTCGATCGTGCTCATCGAGCCTGCGGCATCCGAGTGCAGTGGAATTGCGCACGGCTTGAGTCTGAGCATGGCAGTGACACGAGCGCTACTAAATAGGATGTTAAATGCCTGTGTTCCGTTGAAGAAGCAACTCCACGTTCCTGACTGCGCAAGTAATGATGACGGCGTATGTTTGCAAACCATCGCCACGTTAAACATTCGGTCCCGTGCAGCAGCGACGACGCTACTCGCTAGCGGCCTACCACTGCGGCAAATCCGTCAGGCAGGCTCGGTACACAGCATCTCGGATTGCCGTTCGGGTCATACGTCAATTCTAGTTCATGAAGTTTTCTGCAGCACGCACAGGATTTCGCACAGCATCGCTTATGCACGGTAACGGAGCTGAAATATAACCTTTCACAGCGCGGAAAATAATTAGGCGGCGAGCTTTCATGGTTTCGGAAAGTATCTTGGCCTCATAGTCATTTCAGTGCAGCTCATGACTTCATCCGGTGAAAGTGGCACGCGCCGTACGTGCGCAGGTCCTATCTGTTCCTATGCTAACAAACGGATTGACCCTCCATCGGGCGCCATCTTGAATCGTACAGCGCGCCACCTATAGTTCGTGGGCATTGCGAATACCACACTGGCAAACGCCAGTCAGAAGCGCAGCGGCTCCAGCGCAGTATCAGACGGCGACTGCACAGCGAAGGCGAATAGCTGCGCGCGCGACGGCGCCAGTGCGTCTACCACGGCTACGACATCACTCCTCTGGAATGCGCAGACCGGCGGCGGTGGGTTGCGCGCGGCGGCGGCGGAGTGCGCGGGAGATGCCGGCTCCGTTGCGCCAGCTGTGTGACATCACTGATCCTCGCGCATGCGCAGCACGGCTATTGGTGTGCCGCGCGAAACGGGTTTGGCTAGGCCAGTGTAGCTAACGCTACAAAAAGAAATATCTTGTCTCCAAAGTAGAATATATGTTCAACTTTCCAAGAACCGCTAGATCTCGGGAAAATACTTGGACCTACTTCCCCTTTTCAGCAACGTCACATTTTAAATTTTCTGTTCAGGTTTTGAGAGGATAATAACGTAACTGATAAATTGTAACTTAACTTACATCATCACTATTACATTGAGACATGCACATGTCACGATCATAATGTTTTCTTTTTTCGCTGTTCCTGTCGTCCTCATCCTAGGGCCTTTTTGTCCTCACTCCCTTTCCCTATACAGTCCGCCTCCGTGGAACAGTGGCTACGGTGCTCGGCTGCTGACCCAGAGGTCGCGGGTTCGATCCCGGCCGCGGCGGTCGCATTTCGATGGAGGCGAAATGCTAGAGGCCCGTGTGCTTTGCGATTTCCGCGCACGTTACAGAACACCAGATGATCAGAATTTCCGGAGTCCTTCGTTATGGCGTTTCTCATAAACATATCGTGGTTTTGGGAAGTAAAGCCCCAGATAACATTATTATTATTTCCCTATACAGAATAGCATGTAAGGGCCTTTATATACGCCGGCAGAATTTTCAGTTTTTTTTCATTAAAGAGCTTTCTCTCTCATAGGCAGCGAAGGACGGAATGAGTTGGCATGTTGTGAGTTGAGACAATAGCAGCGTCAGGTTAGTGTTGAAGACAGACTCAAAAACAGTGATGAGAACAAGTTGGCGGTTGATATGAACCGGGATATTTCACCCAGTGACATGGACACGACATGGAGGCAGACGAAAGGAAAGACGGCATCCAAGCAGTGGTTCATTGAAAGTGTTAACGAACCACCAGCAGTCATGAATAAGAAGGCGAGAAATATGTATGAAAGTCTGAACGAAAGAAGGGAATTCTAAGGGCTTGTTTTTTTTTTTATGTTTGACACAACATTAGCGAAAACCAACAGAGGATGAAGCCAAGAAGCTATAGGGGACACTATTTGTTCTGTTTCAAATGTATTGCAGTAATTGTAATGTAAGGGTGAAGAAAGTGGACGTTTATTACTAACGGAGGTCTCGTTAATGAGAGCATCATTTTGGGCAAGTCGGTAATTCATACTTAATTTGGTTGAAAGTTTGGGCTGGGTGTGTCTTCTCTTTTGTCCCCGCGCAGTCGTGCTGAATGGTCCCTTTCCGGTATACTTGATGCCTTGAGGTAACATGCAAGGGCTTATTGGTCAGCTGTCCGCTCGTTAGAAAAGATCACGTGCTACGTGAAGTCAGCTGGCAAAAGAAGGTGTCCTACACTCGTCGTCATGACTACGAGCAGCGCTAACTAACACTGCCAGGCTTTGTATGAACATGAATACCAGAGAGGATGAGCCATAAGCTGGCTGAAGAAAAGGTTCGGCAACAACCCAGTTTATCGTAATAACATGATAACATATTATCCCAGTATGGCCCCTATAAGACGGGCATAAGTGATGCGCCAGGCACTTAGGGATCGGGGAACGTAGCTTAATAAGGTTATGTGACCATTTGCCAAAGCTTCATTTCCAATGGGATATCAATGGCAACTTTTGTCATCATCCGGCTGTCGAAACCATTGCCGTTTTGAGCAAGTACGCCTGAAAAACAAAAAACAAAAAAAGAAGTATTAGAAACTCAAGATGTACAGCGCACTTGTCATGGCAAACAAGAGAGAGAGATAAAGAGAAGAGGAAGGTCATGGCAAACAAATGGTATTATATAGCTAGGGCATGACTGTTTACTTATTTGGAGCTTTATGGTACACACGTCCACCCTCTGTGCACGTGTACGTGGGGTAAAGCTGGAACGCTGACGTAGTCGGTGAAGACTACCCAACTGCACTGACGCTGACGCTTTTTGATGCCTCTGTGATAATTCCCAAGAGATCGTATAATAGTAGCTCGTGTTATATTAGCGAAGGGCAGTCAGTTAAGATACTCGTGTAAAACTTGAACTTCAATGCTGGGTTAGAACCCTCAGAAGAGGTTGCACAATTCCAATTCTGTCACCACGCGTGGCCTGAAAAAATTATAGACCGTAGGACGGTGGTGGCACGAGCTGCACTAAGAAAATTCTTAATGCGCTAGTCAAGTCATTCTTTTCGGATCACATATCTGTAGAAGACACCCAAAGACTCTGGAACGCTATCGCTGCCACTCTACCGGTAAAATAAGAACATGTGTACCATTCCAGCAGCTATTTTAAAATAATGAAGCTGTAGCAGGCTAGTGGTCACAGCGTTGGCAAATGACAGTATGTAAATACATATTAGTTGGTGCAGCGTGGATATAGTACTCTTGGACCCAATTTTTTACCACGCATTCTAAGTAGGAGAGTGTTTGTGCTTTGCAAATGGAATTAACCCATATAGTTCCCGTCTCCTATAACGCTGTATACTAGGCACTATGCCCGTAAGCGTGTTAGTTAAAATTCTGGCGTATTACTGCAGGAAACCTACTGAAGTATTCTGTTCGCGAACCTCTGCTATATTTTCATGTTTTCATACTAGCTGCGAGCGCGTTGAGCATGTCATTACATTACAGTGCAGAAACTTAGAGGTCCACAGCGTTTAAGAATTTTCAACGTATTCATGGTTGCTCACTTAAAAAACGTCGCGCGTATATGAAGAACAAAAACCAGAGAAGAAAAATGAAACGGCGTATTGTTTTTAAGCTGAACAACTTGTGAAACTGGATGGTTCATTTCTGGAACTACTTTTTATTGTTTTAATGTTCACGTTGCGCCTGAACCTTCGTTTTCTAATGAATAGCCTAAAAACGCAAAGGCAGTTTGTGTCTGACGATATTGCTTCAGGCTTATCTCAGGGTTAGCTTCTATTAGACGCAGGACGTCATCGTGCGCAGGAAAGCGTCAAATGACTCTTTTAGCAACTTAGAATCGCTTTTTGATTGGGAAGTTCGAACGTTGTTCACACGCAAGCATAAGCTATAGCGTCGTTTCTCAATATTACATTTCTCGACTTTAGAATAATTATAATCAGTGACCCAATTTGCATGTCAGACAATTCAAAACGTCATCGATAAAGTATGGGTGGGAAGTGTGTCAGATGGCGTTATAGCAATAGGGACATACTATGAGGCTTATACAAGGGAGAGGGGGAGAGGGATAAGATGTAGACTGAAAGGAACAATAACAGGGGCTCAACATGGAATGCCACTGGAGTCAACGCTTCGACAAGACCCTTTTCTGCAACAGCGCCAGCTACCGGCTTGGGTGCACTGATATCCTGCAGCATATTCAACAAAAAAATTTACAAAATGATGCTGTGAACGACAGAACTTTCCAGAAGAGAATCTAAATAACAGTAGTGACTTTGGATATTTCATTAGTGAATGTCCTCGACGAACGAACAGGTCTAAGCAATGAAGTGGTTGGTTGATTTATAATCTATAATTTGTCCTCGTCGGTAAATGCGTGCTATGTGTTCTTTTACCAAATACCATACATAAAAAATTGTGTAATATTTGCGCTCCGAAGGTACATACCTTGATACGAAAGGGACGTACTTCTATGCGACGCACATTCCATTTATGCAGTAGTCTGTACGAGGGACAAAAGTGTAAATTAGTGCCCGTGTACTTCAGTGGCTAGTCCGTAAGTAGCTGCCTGCAACTACACAATAGAAGCTAGTTTTGTCCAAAACTCGTATTAAAAGCGTTCGAATGCGCCGCGCTACCTGAAATGAACTCCCCAGCAGGATGTAGCCTGTTGCAGTATTTGCATTATGTGCAATGGACAGCAATGCAATCGAAGCCAGTTGATGCTAATTGATAGCCAAATGTGTTGTTTGTTTGGCGTAAACGATTATTGAAGTCTTCATACAAGTTTTGCAATGTACTGCGGGTCATAACTAGAGGGCGGATTTTTAGGCACTAAAAATCGAGTTTTAGGCGCCAAAAATAGGCAGGCAAAACAGAGTTTTAGGCCCCCCAAAGTCGTAAATATAGGCACAATAAATTTTTTCAAAAACCCAAATTTTCAAAGAAAGACGTGCGCGACCTGTGTTTACGACAGGAAAGCAAACAAATGTTGTAGTTTATGATGGCACAAAGGCGTTAATGGTTAAACATAGCCATGCAATTGTCCTTCTTCCCGCACGGTTTGCAGAACACGGACTCTCCTTTTATTGTCGAGCGTGGTGAGTAAAGTGTCCATCGTCAAATAAACACGCTCCTGGGGCTGCTTCTTTTCGGCATGGCTGAGCAAGGCAGCACAGGAGTAAATAGCCATACCGCTAAAAGGCCAACTCAAGGGTCTGTTGGCCTCGTATTGGCCGGGTCTAGTCGCGCAGGGTCAATTTCTTCTCTTTGTGTGAACACCATAAAGGGCCCCCTTACCAGGTTTGAGCGTTTCGAGCTAGAAGTGTAATGCATGCACTACGCTAACGATCACGTCTGCCAAGATTTGGCAACGCTACGCTCCCCGGGAGGAGGTGAAATGTCAGACTGAATGCCTCGCGCCCTTTATCTCACCGGCGCGCGCACCAATGTGGGGTAGGTGAAGTTCAACAAGGACTGGTCCTGTGTATGTCACAGTAGTACATGAAACTGCTAGAATTATCCGAGGCTACATGTGTAATTCGTGCAATCTGTTGCTTGAATATAAGAATGAAAGTTAATAGAAATATTAAAAGATACAAACGGAACGTGTACGCGTTTTTCTTTAGTTTTTTTCTTTGAATCGAGAGCGATGCGAGACTTAGCTGCCTATATTTCTTTTGTGTTCGTGTTCTCGCCGTTCCCGCGTCGTGCCGGCGTCACCCCTGACAACGCTTAGCATGTTTTCGGTTCGTCCCTTACAGCAGTTCCAGCTGTGCGACGCGCTGTGTCATGATAAGGATACAGGATCCATGCCGGCCTCTCCAAACGCATAGACGGATCCATCCCACAGAAACAGGCAGTACACTATAGAGCGAACGCCGAAACGATACAACACCGCTTGTGCGCACGACGTGGCTTGGGTATGTCATGCGCACATAGTGTAATCTTGCGTACGCATGGCGTGTCGATGCGTCAACGTCGTGTGATCTTCCGGCTCCGAGTTTCTCTGGTACCGAAGAGGGCAGGGAAGGAATTTGGCTTGCGAGTGGCAAAGATTTCAAGCTCACCTACCGGCATCATGCTTTCGCGGCTCGTAATGAACCAATGAAAAAGTTCTTGTGGTACAAAGCTCTTCATTGCGCACGCGAACACTACCAGTATTTGACTAAAATTTCTCATGTGACCTGGTGAAGCGTTCTTTGAGAGCGAATTACAAACGAAACAATAGCCATGTGCACATCTGATTTTTTTACCTACTTTCTACTTTCCCCCTGGCGGCACTTCATGGTTTCGCATTCGTTCTCCATATTCCTGCTGCTGCGCGCAGGGCACCTCCTGTTTTCTGCCCCCCACCACGCCCAAGTTTTCAAGGAGGTACTTCAATTCCATGGGAACACTGGACTGGAAAACCGGCCGTAAAAGCCGCCCGCCACGTTCTTGGCCATAGACGCCACTCTCCTATTCTTCCCCTCTCCTTTTCCCGCCTTTATTTTCCTCTCCCCATTCCACTGTACACGCTGGGGCGTGCTCCCATTTAGGTTGCAGAAATAGCGTGGTTTCCTCTCCCCTGCTCCAACCGCTCGCGCCATGTCAGCGCGGTGGGGTAAGGTGGCCGGCGCGTCCCATTTCACTGCTGCTACCGGTTGCTTCCCGGATGTTTGTTGAACTAGGAAACTAGGTTGTTGCGCCCCCATCAAGCTCCGAAATGTCAATTTTGCCTGGTAACATGAATTACGGTCTCAAACTGTACTCGAAAGCAAAATTTGAGGCTAAATAGCGTTCATATAGGCACGAATTTTGAAAATAGGCATTCATGGGCACTTATAGACATTTAGGCAAAGACTCCAAAAATAGGCATTTATAAGCCCTATAAAAACACTATAAAGGCCTTCCTTTACCCCTAATTCATGCTCATATATCCAATTGGCTCGATAGGAACGCAAGGAAAAAAATAGGCATTTGCCTATAATCCGGTCTCTAGTCATAACTGAGCTGTATGTAGATTCAACAATAAAAAAAAGGAAATATTCCTGTCATAGCTTTGGTCATCAAAAGAAAGTAGTACAACACTATATTCTATAAAAGTACAACACCTACCCACATGGTGGTCTGATGGTTATGACGGTCGACTGCTGACCCAAAGGTCGCGGGATCGAATCGTATTTGGATGGAGGCGAAAAGCTAGAGGCCCGTGCACTCGGATTAAAATGCTCGTTAAAGATCACCAGAGGGTCAAAATTTCCAAAGCCCCCACCTACAGTGCCTCTCAGAATCATATCATTGTTTTGGGATGTTACTATAATGAAGTAGAACATCTGATATACTGGCTGTACTTGTGTATGCTTAATAACCATGCCGCGTTTAGTCCCCTTAACTTCAGTCTCTGCATCTTCAGTATACCGTTAAAGCCTTCTTCTCACCGCCTCCGTTGAGACAGGGACCATGCTCGTAGTACACGCCGCCTTTGATCTGATAAGGTGTACAGCTGTCACCAAACGCTGGCAACTTCTGGCAAGTGTCGATGTGATCTTGTTGTAAGCAGCACAATTCTGGTAGGCATTCGGCGGTATTTTTGCAGGATTCTCCTATTCCTTTTAGCTGCAATAAAATAGGCATATGGAGACACTGATTTGACTCAATTCAGTATTTTTCTTGGCTGTAGAACGCAGTATGAAATATTAAGCACTGCTTCGAAGATATCCTGCCGAAAACATGTTTTTACTTATTTGCCCCTAATACCTACGTTAAAAAGGTCTCCTAAGCAACTTTAAATATTTCATATTTGTTATGTACGGGCTCTAAGCGTATTTTCTGGAATTGAAACAAGTTATATTTTGAGAATAAGAAGTGATATATACTTCTACAAGCTCGCAAAACTTCGTTATTGTTAAGCCATAAGTACTAAATTTTACTTTAAGGCAGGTATTGCTTCCCGAAACACAGCACACTTTTCAGTCAATTTCACTAGGTAGGCGACGTAAATAAATACAGTGATATTTACCGAATTATGAAAGAAATGTACATCTGAAGCGGTAATAACAGTGTCCTATAGATTTTGTGAAGAATGCAAGTCTGTAAAGCCACTATTGAAAGCATGCTCTCAGATCTCATGACCTGTTAAATCACTTACTTGAGGTGCACTAAGTGGGTGTATCTGACCTCGGCTTCGCTGTTGTTTGAGTTCTGGACACCCTTTCTCCGGAAAAATGACATCAAACTCTGAACTGCGTGAGGTTGAGATTAAAGCAAGGAGCATGGTCCCGACTGCATATGAGAAACGCATAGTTTGTACTTTGGGCGCTTCCAAGAACGCTACGCGGCAGAAGAGGAAGATGGTGTGCTGAGTGCCGCTTAAAATGTTTTAAGAAAGCGACGCTTCGTAACAATAATGCATGCTGAAATGCTCTTCCAGGTGTGGTATTTTAACAAGACAGAAAGATGCGCTCCATTTCGTTACATAGGCGGAGATGTGGCGAAATTCTCGCGAACAATTGTCCCTTTGACGCGCTGCACTCTCTGCGGTATAAGTGCGAAGAGAGAATCATGTTTCATTATCTGGCGAAAGCCACAAAAGGACGAGATGCCACAGCTATTGTTCAAGTTGTACATTTCGCGTAACATTTTCTTCCTTTGGTGTAGAAAATGATACAAGAAACGGCATTCTCCTTCGAACAATGTCTTATGCGGCGGCGTCGCTGAGTGAGAATACAAGGTACGGGTAGTGTTGATTGCGCACCTGCGTGAAACTTGTGTCGTGGCAGATGAAACGCAATACAGATGTACGCGTTTACCCTGGCATTCCGGGATTGGAGTTCAGGGGCAGTTCAAGAAAAAAAAAAACTTGAAAATTTTCAGCCCAACAATGTAAGCGCTCTGCTTTAGAGAATACGATGCTGCTGGATGCATTGTTCTCTTTTTTAAAGTTTGCAAAGAATAAATATTTTGTGATTTGGAGACATTGCAATCCATGTACAGCGTTTAATTTGGCTTTGAAGCCTCTAGCTTTTAAAGGGAAGAAGTCAAAATGCTACTGTAGAAGAGGTTGTTGGGCTAGTTGATGTCTTAGCCTTCTCAACATGTTGTTGTTGCTGCAAAGCTTCTAACACAAAAAAAGTACAGCCAGGACCACGTGGCGGAAACTGTCGAACCGGGAAGCTGCTGCCCCATTTCACTCGGACCTTTGCAGTTCCCCCTTTATCGCAAAATTTTCTGTAAGTTGCTTATTTGTTGTTTCTATTCTTTGTGATAAGTTAGGCACGTAGTAACGGGCCGACACTTTTCACTGCGCGGAACTGGCAGCACTTTATTTGTGAATCTCCCCAGTAACTAGTAAATGAGACATTAAAGCAAAATGTTCACACAGAGATTTGTCATGATTTATTCCCATTTCTTTGACGCTGAAGCCCCCCGCTGACCTGCTTTTCACGCTTCTTTGGTTCCGCTCATCTCCGCTGAGCTTCACTCTCGCCCCTCGACGTGTGGCGCAGCCGTTTTTCTCTTTCCGCTGAGTCCCACTCTCGCCCCTCAGGTTACGTGATCCCTGTTACGCCAATGATGCCACAGGGGATTGTGGCAACGCCAACGCCACAGGGGATTGTGGCAACGCCAACGCCACAGGGGATTGTGCCGTCAACGGCGCTCAGGCGGCTTCATAGTAAAAGAGGAGACAGGTGATGGACAGAGGAGAACCAACTACGTATTGTTTTTTTTGCTGTCAAAGCACTGTCGAGCAGTAGCGTAGCCAGAAATTTTTTTCGGGGGGGGGGAGGGTTCAACCATACTTTATGTATGTTCGTGCGTGCGTTTGTATGTGTGCGTGCATATATACGCAAGCAAAACTGAAAAAATTTCGGGAGAGTTTCAACCCCCCCAACCCCCCCCTTGGCTACGCCACTGCTGTCGAGATACAGTTGCACGTGGGATAGCTTACACTTGTTTTATTTTGAAAAAAGAAGGTCCTTTATGCGTAAGTTAACCTTCTGATGCGATATTCAGCTTTGAATACATTTTGGAAGCTCAGTTCAGGCGCTGCCTCTCAAATAAATTTTTTAGGGAATGCAAACAAATGTATGGGTGTTGCACATCATCGCTAAAAGCACCAAGATACGAGACATAGATAAATTCTGACACCATATTTTGCAAGCGCTTCTTAAGCACAGAAATTCTACGTCACTGAGCGAAACTGACGGCAGGCTGACGCACTCATCGCCTTTCTTTCGAATATGAAAAGCCTCAACGACTGCTCTCGCTATCTGTTGTTTATGGTGTTACAGTATCATGGTGTCGCTAAAGAAGGGTGCGCAGCCCAATTACCGACAATGGACGACGCGGGAAAACGGCTTAGTCTTTGACAATGAACGTTCATGTTCTCTAAGACGAACGTTCACACATCTTACGCTCTGGCCTATGTGAGTGTTTCCGCATGATAATGGTATCTCATAAACAATGTATCCCTCGTAAACTCTTTAGTGGAAAGTATGATCTCTTCCACAGTCAGCTTTGGTTTGTTTATGAATCATTTCTGCACTTTTGGGCACAATTCTAATAACGTGCCGCAAAGCGGCTACCTTCCCAGGCCACTTGAAGATTTTACCATACAGCTTATGATAGCTGCCTCAATTTAGACCCATTTTTCAACTTCCATTAAAAAGTTCAGATAAAAGGTTTCGAAAACGAATCCTGGTTTTAGGTTGGTTGAGAAGCCTTCTGTCAAATGACATGCTACTTTATTTTGTAGCGAAAGCCATGTATCTTCCTTGGCCGTTTTTGTCGGCCTCATTCTTGTTGTGTCCAAAGCCCACATCTGCTTTTACATTGTGTCGGAGTGTGTCGGAACAGCTCGCGGCGCTGACAAAGTTTTTGAATACAATGTTAGCGAGCGTGTGCGGGAGAGCGAGACGAAGAGGTTGATTCAGTGCCTGAGTGAGTCCGCGTCGCTACTGGTGCTGGCAGCATACGCGCAATGGATGGATGGATGGATGCTATGAACGTCCCCTTTATAACGGGGCGGTGACATGTCTGCCACCAGGCTCGAAAAAAAAAACTTTCTTTTTATGTTGGCCTAATCCCTTATCTACATTGATTAAATCTATGTTATTATAGCAAAGAAAAATATAAATTCATGGTCCATCTCTCTGCCTCTTAAGGCAGAATGACCTTATTTTTCCCCATTCTTTATTTTTGTCCTTTATCTCTACTTTTTCTGCCACCAATACTCTAACAGTCTCTTACTTATTTCTATCGCGGACGTGTTCAGCTTTCCATTGTCCCTAAAACCCAAGGTATCATGTAGACTCGTGCCCACACGTATATCTGGGTGGATATCGCCACATTCAATCAGTACATGTTCCATCGTTTCCTTAGTTCCCCCACAGCATGTACATTGTTCTTCGTTACAGAATCTCGCTTTATAGCTACGCGTTCTAAGGCAACCCGACCTTGCTTCAAACAGTAAAGCGCTTCCCCTTGAATTATCATAAAACCTCTCCCTCCTTATTTCGTTTTTTCCCTTTCGGTAGTCACTGAGAGCCGGCTTCTTTTCCATCGCTGTCATCCAATAAGTCCTCTCCGCCTCTCTGACTTTTCGCTTAATGCTCCTTGTTGCCATGTCGCCCACACTGCTAGCCGTATATTTACTGGTGAGCCTCCTAGTTCTTTTTCTCCACTGCGTGTCGACGCTATTTCTATACAAATACCTGAAAACCTTCCCTGCCCATCTACTCTCCTTCATTTTCCTCAGCCTCTCTTCAAATCTAATTTTGCTCTGAGCTTCCCTCACTTCAAAACCTGTCCATCCCATATCACCCTTTACAGCCTCATTTGTCGTCTTTCCGTGAGCGCCCAACGCGAGGCGTCCCACAGTCCTTTGATTTACATCCATTCCTGATTGCACCTCTGACCTCATGCACACCACTGAGTTCCCAAATGTAAGCCCCGGAACCATCACACCCTTCCACAGCCCTCGAAGCACCTCGTACCTATTGTATCCCCATAACGCTCTGTGCTTCATGATTGCAGCATTCCTCTTTCCCTTTGTTACCGATGCTTTCTCTTGTACCTACATATATCTATCCCCTCATTTACCCACACTCCGAGGTACTTGTACTCGCTTACCCTCGGTAGTTCTTGGCCCTGTATTAAGACCGCATGGTCTTCGTGATCATTGAATACCATCAATCCACATTTTGTTGCACTAAAACCTAGTCCTAGAGCCTCGCCTTCCCTTCCGCATATATCTGCAAGCCGCTGTATATCATCTTGACTGTCCGCAAATAAGACAATATCGTCAGCATAAAATAGACGTGGAAGCTTCCGCTCAACCATCGCGCCTGCCTGTTTGTGTGACAGATTAAATCCAATGTTGCTACCTTCTAGCGCTTTTTCCATCCTCACCATGTACAGCATGCATAACAGCGGGGACAAAGGACATCCCTGTCTCAGCCCCTTGCTAATGTCAACGCTGTCCTTGCTGCTTATTCCTTCCCATTCTACACAAACTGTATTTTCTCGGTATATTTGCCTCAAAAGCTGTATACAGTCGTCACCTATGCCCACTTCCTTCAATATATCCCACAAAATTTCCTGATTAACGTTGTCATATGCCCCGGTGATGTCTAGATAAGCTACGTATAAGGGCCTGTTTTCTATTTTTGATATTTCTATACACTGTGTAAGAACAAACAGGTTATCGTCTAACCGCCTGTCGATTCGGAATCCATTCTGGAGTTCTCCCAAAATATCATTTTGCTCTACCCACGTTTCTATTTTTAATTTTACTGCCTGCATCGCCAACCGGTATAGCACCGATGCAATGGTTAGCGGTCTATACGAGCGAATGTTATCCTTTTCTCCCCTGCTTTTATAGATTAAGTTCATTCTACTTTTTCGCCAACTGTCTGGTATTTCCCTCTCCTGTAAGCACTTTTCTACGGCTTTCAGCAGTGAGAGAGAGAGAGCTCTTTTATTGAAAAGCAGAGAATTTAGCCGGCGTGTGTAAATCGCTGACTTGCTACTCTGCGTGGGGAAGGGGATTGGGGACTGAAAGACACAAAGAGAGAGAGAGAAAAAAAAATAAAAAAGTTAAAATAGAATTAAAAAAAAAGGTAAAAACACAAACTGAGTTTTTTGTGTCTTGGGCGGGGACGTGTGCTGAGAGTGACTTACTACGTGCTTTCAAGGTGCCATTAAAGTTTGTCGAGCTGACCGATGCTCTCTAAATATCTGAATAATAGTTTCATAGCATGCCTCTGTTGCGTGGCGCAGGGTAAAGGGCCCAAGACGCAGTCAATTGATAATGTTCTTCGGGTCAGCATATGCAGCAGTGCTTCTTTAGTGCTATGTCCTAGTTCGTTAATGAGGCTGACGGGAACCCCATCTAAGCCCGGAGTAGTGCGCTTAGGAATTTTTCCTTCGGCCTTCTTCCAATTGAAGTTCTCAAGTACTACATCTTCCTCGGTTGTACTCTTCTGCATACTTTTACTCACCGGGGGAATCCCCTGGGCGACCTTTTTAAACGAATCGGCTGTTACCTTTCGGATGTAACCTAGCGCTTCATACCCTTCCAATTGATTTCCTCCTTCATCTACCATATGTTGTTGCATTGTGACAGACTTCCTACCTAGCGTTTTTAGGTGGCTCCAAAATATCCTAGGCGCGGCCTTCTTCTTTTCGCGAATCTCTGTCATCCAGCGTTCACTTTCGCCTTTAATTTTTGCCTCGACTAATTTCTGCACAATGGATTTTTGCTCTAAATATATTTCCCATACTTGGTTGACTTCATCCTGTGGCCGCTTCTCCTTCTTTGCCTGTCTGTGCTGCCGTGATGCCTCACGTCGCTTCTCGATCGCATCCCGGATTTCTTTGTTCCACCAAATTTTTGGCTTTCTCTTTCCTTTCCAAGAAATAGTTTTCTTCTCTTTTTCTATTTCTTTCGTGATTACATGTAGCAGCTCACTATACTTCCATTCTTTGCCTGGCAGTTTGTCTACTTCTTCCTCGACTCTTGCGGCTATATTTGTTATTTGTTTTTCATTTAAATACGAGCTGCCAATGTTTGATTCTAGGTTCTTATTTTCAGTTTTATATCCCATTTGTAATGTTATGCGTTTATGATCACTACCCAAGCTCTTAATGCCTTCCTAGTCTATTCTCATCTCTCTAAGTTTGTCATGATTCCTTCTGTCATGAGACAATAATCAATGCTCGATTGCCTGTTTCCGACTTCCCACGTGATCTGTCCCTCACACTTAGGCCCCGCGTTAACAATTTGAAGACTATGTTGCTCGCAGAGATCTAGCAATAACTTGCCATTGGAGTCTGAATATCCGTCAAGGTAATGTATGTGAGCATTCATGTCCCATAGAAGGATTATTTCGGCATCATGACCAAATTCTTTAATATCGGTGCTTATGCATTTCACTATCTCCAGATTCTTTTCTCTGCAGTTATTCCCCGTCCACAAGTAAGCTACACCTAGCCACGTTTTCTTTCCACCTACTGTGCCCGAAACCCATAGGTGCTCTGAACACGTTTGCTTCACTCTATCCCATTTTGCTCTGCTATGAATTAGCATTCCAACACCCCCCACCTCTCCTTTCTGATATGACCCTGTTGCATCCTTCCCAAATATAATTGTCAATATGTGGTGGCTCTTCCAAGTCTCTAAGGTGTGTTTCTGTAACCGCATAAACACTTATCTGTTCCTTGTTTAACTGTCCCTCAATCTCTAACCATTTTGCCTTTTTTCTGCCACCCTGCATGTTAATGTAACCAATTGCGACACGCGCCTTCTCCCTTCTTTTACCTTTTCTCTGGTTTTTCGCTATACTACCTGTCACAGAGTCCCCCTGGTTGTCGTCCTCATTACACGCTACCCTGGACACCGAAGGGCCCGCGTGCCCCCCCAAAAAGCTACTGCGCGTCCTGCAAGTCGCCAACCGACCTCATGCCCAAGCCTCCTATTGCAGTGTATTCCGTCTCTTCGAAAACCACCCCACCTGTGCACCTCTCTGTTTATCTCCACTACCTCGATGCCTTTCTCTCGACTCATCTGCCATATGTCTTTGTTTGCGTCGACAACCGCTTTTTGCAGGTTGCCGTCACGCACCGGTACCTCCGGTATTGTGCATACCACTATCTGCACCTGAGGGGAAATGGCGCGCATGTCATCGACGCCTTTCGCCAATGTGGTCGCTAGTTCGGCTGATTCTTCATTCAAGACGTCGTTTAGACCTCCCGCAATTACCACGAGGTTACGTCCATTAGCTTTAGCTGCGAGTTTTGCGCTAGCTTGTCTCATCACTGATCCCAGCCTATCTCCCGGGAACGTCCCTATTAAAACTCGTTTGTCGCCTTTCACCCTTCCCTTGACTGCTTCTGCGCATCTAGCTAAATTCGAGTCCCCGGCCATTATCACGTGCTCCGACTTTTCTGCTGGACTGTCCCGCACCTGACCACTGCCTCGGTCACCAGCTCGCGCAACCTCCGCTGTTTTGCTCCCTCCCATCCCCAAAACCACCTAGCGGCAACTGGGTCCTGTGACCCCTGCACCTGTCTTCCCTAAACCTGTTTCCCCCTTCGCGTCTCCCACTACGGGGGTTGATGCCCCCCCCTGTTCCCGCCGTCGCTTGCTTCCTTGTTCACCATGACTGCCTTCGCTAACCCTTCCCTCAGCTGACTTAAGCCTTTCTCCCATAGCCATCGTTTTTTCTCGCTCTGTCGCCAACGCATTCTCCAGCTCGGCGATTCTTACCTGGGCAGCCATCATTATTTCCATTTTCGCCTGTAACTCACATTGCTTACACTTGGCGTCAGCTTGTTCTGTCTTGTCATCCGCACAAACCTCTATTTTCCATCCCATTCCGCACCCTGAACACTTTACGGTCTTTTTGACCATGGCTACATCGTTCACACTTCGGATTACATACACTCAAAGCCAAAAGGTACCACAAAACTCCGCCAGTATGCTTCAAAGCACTTGTGTACCCTTCAGCCACGTGGTGGCCGAACAAAAAAACAAAAGCCAGGCGACTGTCACACAAGAAACAGTACAAAGATGTAACCCCAATTAAGCTTCAATCTAGTGGCTTATGTACTCATATAACTAATAAAAGCAAGCTCGAATCATGCAGAAAAAACTTATCTGTCGCTGTCATTCCGGAGCCCACGAAAAACACGTCCGTCCTCTAGCGCTCCAGGCTCAGAAAAAAAAAATTCTAGCATTTGTAGTGACATCTGGTGGCAGCTTCCTCCAATTCGTCAATGTCCCGAATTTCTGGCCATGTCCCTCCACAAACAGATGTTGCTAAGCCCCACGAGCAGCTGATGAGCGGCCATTTTTTTAACGTATGGGCTTCGATGGAATCTTCTTTACCAGTTACACTTACCTTGCCATATCTGCGCAAGTCACAAGAACACGCATTGTGAGTAGGCGAATGGTTTTGCTCACATTTCACATTCCGGAGATGAAAGAGTGCTGCAAGCAATCGAGGAAATAAAGTTTAAAGAGGCGCCACGCGCCCATACTCATGAGATAAGTCGAATAATAGGTTTCATCCGACGTACGATAATACCGGTTGACGTGTTTAAGAAGGAGCAGCCTAACAGATCATGCGCTCAAGTTAGGGCGCTCTATGGGCGTGCGCTTACCCTCACCGTGTTTGCAACTTCTCCCTGTCATATGAAGCTGACCAACAGATTTGGTCCGCTATACCAGCTTACCATTTGAAAGGATAGCACCGTTTAACGTGGATGAACCGACGTTGACGCTTGTTGGTACGTCTCCAGCCGGACGAATAAGGTCCATGAACAATGATAAAACAAACCCTTGTGGCAGTTCTAGTACTTGTCGGTGAGAGCGCAATCGGAGAAAGCGGACGCAGAGCTTGTGTGAAGGTCACTATCCCGCTGCATGTTAAATAGTTATTGAACACCACGGCCGGACTAGAAGGAAACGCAACGCGCCTCGTGTCTCCCCTGTAGTCTAGCCGCGATTTTGTTCGGGGCGAGCGTGAGCGGGCAATACGGTGGTGCAGCTAGGCGAGGCAGGCGTGTGTTCCAGAGCTATTTTTGATATGGATGGATGCTATGAGCGAGGCTGACGCTTGGGCTAAGGTCGCCTCCTCGCGGTGTGTTAAGGCTTTAACAAAATTATACTTCTATTGCAAACGCTCCGAATGGGACGGACGCATAGCAATCACGCGTTGCAGGAGCTAATAGCGGAGGCCACGGTCATGATGCATTACTTCACTTTACCGCTCCTAGACGGCCGCACCACCCGCCGACGAAGAGCACTGTGAGAAGGAAAGTATGAGATATAAAAGGTGCGTTTTTGAAGACTTCAGAGCGTGTGACCGTGTCGCAGTGGATAGCGTTCCCGGCATCTGTTGTCGCGGACTGAGAGGTTGTGGGTTCGACTCCCGCAGACGGAACGTTTTTCTTTGCCGTACGTGTCCGTTTTTGCGACGTCACCGTGTCCATTTTGCGACGTCATTTCCGCGACGCAAATGTGTGACTGAAGTCTTGGTGGACCCCGGCATAGAACACTTTCGTGTTAAAATGGCGTGCACCGTGTGACCAATTTGCAAGCATGAACGAAACAAGGGGAAGTTGGTGGGGAAATACCCAACATAGTGCACGGGGAAGCGCCATCTATCGTAGCTCAACTGGTAGAGCGTCGGACGCGTGAAACGAACTTTGTGGGTTCGGATATTTCTAACGGAAATTTGATTCTAACGGACATTTGTTCTGGTAAGCGGTAGAGTAACCTAGCCACTCTACTGGCGAACAGACCTCAAACTTCCTTTTGCCGAACGGTAACCGCCCATAGAGACTCTCTACCAACTGACTTCACGCCTGCGGCAAGGACCTTCGGTTCCTCCATGGTGCCTCAAACAGCCAGTCATCAACCTCACAATGTCAGGCATCCAGCAAAAACCAGATTTATCAACGCCAGCCCCTAAGCAGATCGCCTTATTTTTATTGTACGAGAAGTACCAAGACTGTACCCACATCTACACCGACGGCTCCGTCCTGCTGAACAGCTCAACAGCGGCAGTCGTTATTCCAACGCACGCCAAAACCACCAAATTCAGAACAGCTCAACCAACAACATCAGCGGCAGCAGAGCTTGTAATGATTCGTGCCGCGCTGCGTTTCATTAACGACCAAAGGTGGACAATTTTCTGCGACTGCAAGGCGGCACTGCAGTCTCTTCTGTCAAGTCTACGCCGTGGTCCACATGAACAGTTGGTTTTTGAGATGTCAAAAATGCTGCACCACATAACCGACGAAGGGCAGCACGTTATATTTCTGTGGCTGCCAAGTCACTCTGGAATTATCGGTAATGAACGGGCCGATGAAGCTGCCCGTTCAGCCCATACAGAAGACCACGACCTATCGATACCTCTCTCTAGGACCGACGCTGCTAGGAAGCTCCCGCATGCTTGCTCGCCAATGCTCCATGTGACATTGGAATGAACCGCATTTTACGCATGCAAGATTACGCTCCCTTGATCCTACGTTAAGCCTACGACTTCCAGCAAGACTCCGACGAAGTGACGCTACTGTTCTGTGCAGACTATGGTGGGGCGTCGCGTTTACCCGTGCGTATGTGTTCCGCATAGGGATGGCCGACACCGCCACCTGCGTACACTGCGGAGATGAAGAGACGATTCGACACGTCCTGTGCGACTGCCCGGAATATAACAAACAAAGGCAATCGCTTTCTGAAGCACTAAACAAGTTAGATGACCAGCCTCTGTCAGAGGAAAGAATCCTACGCCACCGTCCAGACTCAACCGCGCAGAATAAGGCCTTGCAAGCGCTGCTGGGCTTCTTGCGAACTACTGGCCTGTCTCAATGACTCTGAGTGGAACGTTTTCGTGTGTGTGTGTGTGCGTGCGTGTGTGTTTATTATTTATTTTTTATCTCTCTCTATTTCAACTCCCCCATTCCCCAACCCCAATGCAGGGTAGCATACCAGATCTTAGCATCTGGTTAACCTCCCCTGCCTTCCTCTTTTCTTTCTTTCTCTTTTTTTTCAATGAAACTTTAATTTACGCGAATATGCCAACGTGCCCCATTTCACAAACGTACGTTGCTGTGCGCGCTCTAGATTCCACTTGGCTAGCAAATATTTTGCGACAGAAGATACCGATAAACGGTATATTGTTATGAATGTAACTTTACTTATATGTGTACAAAACTATGAAAATGGGCACGCCAGTTATAGGTTAGTTATGATAACAGTCAATAATTTTCGGTGCCGTTAAAAGACGCAGTAAACGTAGCAGTGATGCTTTCTTTGAGAGGAAGCTGGGACACATGTTAACTAAAGTTTTATGCATAACTCTACA
>JALIZH010000918.1:0-18657 GCA_030522465.1 Rhipicephalus appendiculatus | reverse complement strand
CAGAATAGGCGAAAAGACCGCGCAATGGCAACGGGGCTAGCCTCAATCCCCACAGCGTACAACATTTGTACATGTCTTTGGCGTCATTTCGTAAAGTTTCGCTCCATAAAAAAATAACCCAGTCACCTTTGCCTCCGCATGCTTCGCATAACATCGATTCCCAAGGTACTTGGGATCTGCCAAATTTTTCTTTACGCACTCGGTGCGCGCGCTCGCGCCCTCCGCGCATGCGTCGTAAATCTTTCTTTTCGCGTGACGCTGTTCTTACACGCCTATAGGGAGCAGTCCCGCTTAGCGCTGCAGTTTGAGAAGAGTCACGGCTTTTTTGGGGCGAAGTACTTTAGAGTCTATGGGCTTGTCGGTTGTCCGTTGATAACGATGACGCTGATGACGATAAAGAATAAGCCTCGTTCCAGACCACACATTCTCTTTCTGCCATCACGGCACAGCACATGCAAGGTACCCACTATACTTCATGACTATGGTGATGATGACGATGAAGAATAAGCGAGGTTCAGACCACACATTCTCTTTCTGCCATGTATGAAACGATCGTGAAAGCGCTCTCGCCCGCGAAAGGCAAAGCGGCAACGCGGCCAACAAGCTGCTACTCGAGAGGCTTTGAGCGCGGCATGCGGCAGCTCAACGTCTACGCAGACAGCAAGCTACCCCGGCGGCGAGAGCTCGGGAAGCAGCGGCAAAACGGCAGCGCTGACAAGCTACTACTCCGGTGTTGAGGGCGCGGAAAGCGGTGGCTCAACGGCAGAAAACAAATTGTATATACTGTACACACGCGTTGTCACTCATTTACACGCGCGAGTGGGCTATGTCGCTGGTGATTTACGGTAAGAGCAATCCCCAGTGCTTCGCCCACTCGTCATAATTCACTTCGTGGAGATGCGTAGATTTTCACAGCGAAAGCTGTTATGAAATCACAACAAGGGTTGTTTATGCGCCGTTGTTGTCCGCCGCCGCCGCCGCCACCGGTGTCCGTAACCACTATGGCTCGAAATAACAAAAAAACAAAAAAACAAAAAACAAACTGAATAAATGAAAAATAAATTGAAGGACACTTTGTACATTCTAAAGTGTGTTCGGCGAAAGCGTGTGGCCGTTCCACTGACTATGCCATGTCTTTTTCTTTTACACTCTCAGTGGGATAACACACAAAGCGAATGTGTGCGTGTTTTCTTTTTAAATTTTTTACCGCGAGTCGCAGCGAGACGCCAGACTAATCTTCCTCCGTTCGTATGCGTTAGTATTTTCTCGCGCTTTGTGCATCGTGCAAACGCCATAGCGTTCTAGCGCTTAAATTGACGGGCCCTTTGTAAATTCGAAAGTGTATTCCGTGAACGCCTGTGTCCATTGAGACGGCGTCGGTCAGAATGATTGCAAACGCTGGGCACAGCGAAGCTACGCAAGCAAAGAGCGAGCGCTGTAGAGTCCGACGCGACCGGCGTCCGTTTGCGCATGCCGGCGGCCACCTGGCTCCGTGCCAGAGCTCGGATGAACGGGACGGACGAACATAGACGGACGGATGGACAGACAGACAGACAGACAGACAGACGGACGGACGGACGGACGGACGGACGGACGGACGGACGGACGGACGGGCACCGGACGGACACCGGACGGACACCGGACGGACGTGAGCATGAGACATTAAAGGCTTTCGCCTTAATACCTTTGACGGAATGGGAATCGAACCCGGGCCCTCTGCATGGCAGGCTGGCACTCTACCACTGAGCTACGCCGGCTTTTTTTTCTTTATTACCGGTTCATTAACGTCACATGTACATCAACAACAGCCACCATTTACAATAATACACATAACTGCGACAATGTCAAGATGAGAAACTAAATATATATATATATATATATATATATATATATATATATATATATAAATAAAAAAATAAAATAAAAAAGGACTGACTTTTCTTAAAATTCCTTAAGGTATGCCAGAGGTTCAACCCTGGCCAGCCAGTCGGGAAGGTAGTCCTGTTGTTTTAGCACATCTATGTACTGAACAATGCTCTCGCGAAAAAGCACACGTGCAGGTTCGCCTGTCAGGGTCGCAGTAAAATCCGGCCATTCTTGCCCGCCATAAACAGTGGAGGCCAAGAAGCATAATTAGGTCAAAAGGTATCCCGTCCTCCTTTTCTATCTGTAAAAACCCGATTCCTAGTGGATGCAGTGGAAACTCTTTTTTCAGCGTTCTCTGTAAACATCCCAAAAGTACACCCGTTCCCAACAGTGCAAAAATACGTGATCTATTGTCTCTGGTTTTCTACAGATAAAACAATCAGAACCCCCACGGCATATAAAAACCCCGCTCTTCCAAGAAGGTCCGCACTGATAAAGTGCCCGAATGTAATTTAAAAAAAGAATGTTTTTGCCCCTGGCTGAATTTGCATTTTCTTAACTCTTTCAGTAACGTCTTTTCCTTCGCCTCCACTGTTTATTGACCTATACATAGGTACTGGAAAAACTCGTGTCACATATGTCTTTATATAATTTCTTTCGGGTCACTGCAAAGAGATGTTCAGTTGAAAATCTGACTGAGAGGAAACGGACGCTGTCCACCACTTCCTTGAAAAAGCCTCGCGTGCCTCCAGGTATGTTTGCAGTGCTAACAACAAGGTTCGGTAGCGCGCGGCAAAGGCGTAACTGGTACACTATTCGCAAAAAAGGATCTTGAATGTCCCGAAAGAAGAGAAAAACGATTCACTAGTTGACGCACAAATAGATGTGACAAGCTAAGTCCCCCTTTAACTCGCCTGAACGGATTCGTTCTGCTGCATCTTTCCCAAGTGGATCCCCACACAAAAACAGCGAATATTCTATGAAACTTTTGCGCATTCACTCGTGTACAACTCAGCACTTACATCACATACCATAACTTGCTCATAAAAAAACATATTACATACAGCGGCTCTAGCAAACATTGAGAGACAAGTGGCGTTCCAGCGGGGATGTTCTTTCTCTCATTTGTTGTACTTGTTCATTCCAGTATTCATCACTACTTTTATAGTGTTGAAGGGGTACGCCTAAGTACTTTGCCGGACTTGTAAACCACCGAATGTTGGCAAAGTTATCTGGGACTGATGACGACTGGCCGTGCCAGAGCCCCAGACTCTTCCCCCAATTCACTCGACTTCCGGTAATTTGACCAAATTTTCTGACAACGTCAATTGTCTCTCTTACACTTTCTTTCGATGTACAACATACTGCTAAGTCGTCAGCGTATGCCAAAACCTTCACTTCAGCTTCCAGTAGCTTAAAACCGCGAACGCTCTCATTGTGTATAATGGCCAAACATAAACTCTCAATGTACAGAGCGAATAAGAGAGGGCTAGCTGGGCAGCCCTGGCGAACAGAACGGTCCAGCCTCACAGGAGCTCCTGGGATTTCGTTGATAATTAATCGAGCGGTACATCTCTGATACGCCAGGGCTACTCCCTCTGTAATTACCGATCCAACATTAACATGCTCCAGTATGGTAAATAGGACATCATGTGGTACGCAATCAAATGCCTTTTTCTAAATCAAGCTGTAATATCGCTACAGCAGTATGAAGAGCATCACAGCACTCAAGCACACAACGCATCGTGTGTGTATTAGTCAAAATGGAACGCCCCCTTTATGCCACACGTCTGGTGCTCACCAACTATTTCTGTAATAACGGACTGCAATCTCCCCTGAAACTACTTTCATGAGTATTTTATAGTCGGTGTTAGTTAACGATATGGGTCTGTAGGATGTAACTAACTTTAGCTTTGCTTTTTCCTCAGTCTTTGGAATGAGAACAGTGTGTGTCTCTGCAAACAACGGCGGCAATGCTTTGGTTTTATAAGCTTCCTTGAAGACAGCTAGTAAAACTTGGGAGAGTTCTTTTCTAAACACCTTATACCAGGCAGCCCCCAGACCGTCTGGTCCAGGCGACTTTCCGGGGAGGGAGACTGTCTATTGCGTGTTCAATTTCTGAAACTGTTGTAGGCGATTCCAAATTCTCTTTTTTTCTTGAGGTAACTGTGGCATCCGCCCAAGGAACTCGTTCTTGAAACGCTCTACGTCTACTGGTACAGCAGCAAAGAGATCTTTGTAGTAGCGAAAGAAGGCATCTGAGATAGCGCGGTTAGTGTTTAATTCGATATTATTTTCCTCTATCACTTCGATGTGGTTTCGACGCGCGTGTGCTTTCTCGATACCAAGCGCGCGTTTAGTGGGCGTCTCGCCCATCACCCACGCCTCTGCTCTTGCACGGAGGAGTGATTCTCTGTAGTGTTCCTGTTCGAATATTTCAATTTTCTGTTTTATAGTTCGTATATCGTCTTTAAATGAGCCCGGCTGTTTACTTTCTAGTGCTATCAACTTCTGAAGCGTGACTTTAAGTTCATTTTCTTTCATTCTTTCTTCATGCTTTAAAGTACAAGATCTCGAGATGGCGTTCATTTTAACGCGTTGCTTTAGAAGTTCCCATTCCTCACCAATATTGCTTGCCATCAGACAATTTAATGTGGTTAATGCTTTCAATTACGTACTTGTTAAAAACATCATCTTGAAGTAACTTCGTGTTTAGCTTCCATAACTCCCAATTAAATTTATTATCTTTTTGTTTCAATCCAACATTGCACTGCACAAGGCAATGGTCCGAAAATGAAACAGGTACAACTGCATAACTATTTCTTTTAGATATCGCGAACCCTGCCATGTATATCCTATCGAGGCGTGCATGGCTGGTTCCCTGAAAATGAGTAAAACGTACTTCACGTCCGGCCTCGAGGCACTCAGCTACGTCTTCCAAATTGGATTCATTGAGTAATTCCCTGAGGAGGTCCACGCTTCTGTCGCGAACCAATCGATAACTAATTCTCTCAGTGGCACTCAATACATAGTTAAAATCACCCAATAGGACCAGCTGCTTTTGCACATATAGATGTGGCTTAATCATCGTAAAGAAACTTTCACGCTCAGCCTCAACGTTTGGCGCATAGACACAAATAACCCGCCATTCAATGTCACTTGCAGTGAAATCACAAATAACTATTCTGCCCGAGTCAGGGGAAAAGTAATTTTGGACAACCAATCCCGGAACCTTTTTAACAAAAAGCACACAGCCGGCTGATGTTCCTTTTGCGTGACTTACAACGGCATAATACTGCGACGTAAAACGCAGCATCATGATCCGGGTCTCCTCCTCCCCCTTCAACTTTTGTTTCTTGGATGGCCAACACGTCTATATTTCGGTCAATTAGCAGTCGGTAAACGTGAGCCTGCTTTTTTCCTGGAGGCCAAACCTCGAACGTTTAAGGTAGCGAAACTAAGAGACAAGTTGCTAGCCATTATTATATACTAAAACAAAAAGGAGTGAGGCCCGGAGCATGGGGGGCCCGGGGGCGTCTAGCTTACTGCTAGACGCCCCCGGGGCCATCCGGTGGTCCGGCGTCGTCCTGCTGCATCTCCGAAGGCTTCCCAGCCGCTCTGTCAATCGGTACATTGGGCCTTGTTCTGAGGCCCGAACGCCGCGCCAGCGTCGCCTTCGCTGGTGGTCCCTCTACCTTGTTGTCGTTCGCTGTGCCCTCAGACGTTTCCAACGAACCAGTGTTAGGCGCGCGTGCCATTCCTTGCACTGGCAACTCGCGTCTTCCCACTGCTGTCGTTGTCTTGTCAGCCAGTTGGCTTTGGTCTGCTTCTGCGACGCCCTTCTCGTTAGTGTGCACCGTAGCAGTTGCTTGTTCCGTAATGTCGGACGCACCATTATCTCCCTCAGGCATCGAAGGCTTGAGTTCCGCAAGTGCGCTTGCAGCGTCTCTTGCACCCTTGGCCGAGTCCTCGGCCTCGGCTGCGTCCATGGTCTGTTCGCCTAGCTCATCGTTCGTCGCCGCGCTTGTAACAGCGGCATACGATCGGACGCACTGAGCGTCTCGATGCCCGAATCGACGACAAATGGAGCAACGCGGCACCTTGCAATCCCGCCGTACATGACCAGTTCCTTTGCACCGAAGGCATTGCACAGGCCTACCCGGCTCGACGACTAAGGCCAACTTTCCTGCCACACGGATCTGATGAGGAATGTCATCCACCGACATTCCACTCTTCAACTTTAGCAGCACAGTTCTAGTTGTCGAACCTTTGTCACTCACACCGTCGACACGCCAGCGTTCCCGGTTCACTTCGACTACACTGCCGAAAATAGCGAACGCCTTCCGCACATCTTCATCGGCGACTCCGTCGAGCAGCCAGTGCAGCCGCAGTTTTATCTGCCGGTCCTGGGGATCAACAATGAGGCAGCGATGTCCCTTAACTTGAAGTTCTTTGAGTGACAGCATTTTCTTCGTTGGTTCCTCTCCACCAGGGTAACCGCCCAGACGTGATTTATCTGGTATGCTCCAAGCGCGACGACGTCAGGCAGTAGTCCTGTAGGGGCTATGGCATCTCTGAAGTCTTCCACCCTATAGGGCCCTCGCTCGAACGTCGCCATGCAAAAATACGGTATGCATAGCGACACGTCCTGTTGGCAGTTGAGGCAAAATCACTTGGTAATCTTCGTTTGTCCTGTTACCGCGGCCACGAAGGGCCGCTGTTGCCGCTCCGACGGAGCCCCTGCATCCTGCGTCCGCTTGAAACTTCGTAGCAAATTGACCCCTATGCAGGGTTCATGTCGGTTAATGAATCGCGTTAACATTTGTTGTACAGCGTTTTTAGAACAGTAAAAGTAACAACCAGGCGTCACACAATGCGAATTGCGTAACGAGTGGGCCGTTCAATGCTCCAACCCATTACAAAAGCCTGAGGCATAATTCTTCATCGTCGTCAGCCACAGCATCAACAAAGTGCACATATTGCGTTGCAAGTGTGTAGAGGGTACCGATATTTTCCGAAGATAGATGAATATTGGCATAGTGGACGCTTCCCCACTACTCAAAAATTATGATGATTTATGACGTAGTGGGTACCATGCAAGCGAGCTTGTAGTAGTTGCCCTAGTGTGTTTAAAAAAAGGCTGTAGAAAGGTCGCTCTTCCAGCTTTCGCTGTGACGGTGCTGCGTGTTCTGCGCAGGCCTGGCGGTTTTTTTTATTGGCCCCATACAAACAGGATTTATTCAGTATGTAGGAGCGCGCCGCCTCTATGCAGTTCGTTCTCCAGTACGACTGAGAGTGTACACGCGCTGGTCCGCAAAAGAGAAATTTAAAAGCATCAAATATTTTAACGCGACAGCCTTAGAAAGCTAGATTCGCAGAAATTCAGGGGTCGCCGTCGGCGTCGTTGGTTGTGAGCGAAAGATCATCAACTTGTCCGTGACCAGAAAATTGACAAGTATGCAAATAAAATAAATAATAAAAAATTAAGGGAGCTTCGCACTAGCGGTGTCAAGTCTGAAGGAAGTGCGGAGCTGGGCAGCCTTCTTTGTGTCGCTTCGGCTTTCTCTTTCTTTCCTCCTCTCTTTCTTTCTTTTTGTATTTTCCAGCTTTTCTGTCATTTTTTTTCTGTTTCGGTTTATTTCTATTTTTCTTCCTATTTTCTATCTGTTCTGTGTCTCTCTATTTCTCGTTTGCTTCCACTTGTTTCATTTTTTATACGTGGTTCTGCCTGCGTTAGCCCGGGCCCTTAAAGTGCTCATCACTTAATATTTTCACAAGAGAGACAGAACCGAGTATATTTACAATATTTACAAGTAACTGTGCCACCGAATAATAAAGTAGAGTAGAGCCTTGCTTTTGTGGCACACACCCACGTTGGAGGATTGACCAAGAACTGGGTAGTTCTAAATATACTTAAACTTTGTTAGCTTATGTCTGTTAAAATGATGAGAATAGCTGCCAGAATCTGGCGCGGCACACCAGCTTCTTCTTCGTCTCTTCGTCTGTCACGGCGGGCTCATGCACCATGCCTCGTGCATCACCCCCGGCGGACAGAGCGCGTCACGGCGCCTCCAAAGTCATTCTAGACTGGCAGTGTATCAGCCTTGTAGGCGCGACGCATACACATTAGTAGGTGGTGTAGCAGAAGAAGAGTGCGGATAAACGGGAGTTATGAGGTAGTAGATGTCGGTGACCTTGCGGAGACCTTTGTAGAGCGCTGTGTATCAAGGGAGGAGCTTCTCGTACAAGCCTTCGCGTCGATACGGCGTCCAGAGTAGGACAAGAGATTCAGGAGGGTAGTCGACATCGCGGAGCCGCTTATCGTAGAGCTCCTTTTGTGAGGCCTGAGAAGCACAGAGCCTAGTGTGGGTGATTCGGCGAGCCACGAGGGTTCGAGGAGCGACATCCTCAGCATACACGGTTGGTACAACGGTATCAGAAGGAAGAAGCGTTTCGAATGGCTACGTCGGGTTGCGGCCGTACAGAAGAAAGAACGGAGAGTAGCCGGCGGTGTCATGTCTGGACGAACTGTACGCAAAAGTAACGTAGGGTAGGGTTGCGTTCCAATCACGGTGGTCAGCAACGTACAACATATCCCCTGAGAGTTCGGTTGAGGCGCTCGGTAAGACCGTTGGTCTATGGATGGTAGGCTGTAGTAAGCTGATGTTCGGTAAAGCAGCTACGAATGCTTTCATCGATGACTCTTGCGAGGAAGCAGTGGCCACGATCCTTAAGAAGCTGGGGTGGAGACCCGAGTCGAAGGATGACGTCGTTGGAGCAGAAAGTCTGCGACGTCTGTTGCGCAGCTAGTTGGCAAGGCACGTGTTTTGGCATGCCTGCTAGCATAGTCAGTTGCGACAGCAATCCATTGGTTGCCTGATACGGATGTAGGAAAAGGTCCGAGCAAGTCGAAGCCGACGCGAAAGAATGGTTCCGGTGGAATGTCGACAGGTTTGAGCAGGCCAGCCTGAGCGAGAGCGGGACGTTTGTGACACTGACAGAGCTCGCAAGAAGCGACATATCGGCGCACATAACGATACAGGCCAGGCCAAAAGAACCGCAGCGGCACAAGGTCATAGGTGCGTGAAACGCCCAGGTGGCCCGCAGTCGGAGCGTCATGTAGATGTTGAAGCATGATGGAACACAGGTGTCGTGGAATAACTAGCAAAAATTCCGGACCATCATGCTTCATACTGCGGCGATACAGAACGCCATTGCGCAGGACACACTGGCGGAAAGAAAGGTTGGAAAGTCCTGAGGAGACTTGCTGAATGACTATCTTGAGGGTTGCATCCCGAAGCTGTTCTGTGGCGGTGTCACGCAAATCAGATATGGCGAGTATACAGTAATCATTTACATGGTCAACAAGGGTAGCAGGGTCCACCGGATGACGCGAGAGACAATCGGCGTCTTGGTGCAGCTTGCCAGATTTGTAGATTACGTCGAAGGAATACTCCTCGGGACTTAGAGCCCAGCAACCAAGGCTATGAGTTGGGTCATTGAGCGATGACAACCAACAGAGAGCGTGGTGGTCAGCAATAACTGAGAACTGACGGCCGTACAAGTACGCTCTTAGTCAAATCCTGGCTAGAATACACGCCTGCAGGCAGGAAATCCGGTCAAATTATGGCCGCATCTAGTCAGTTCGTTATGCGGCTCCGTAGCCGTGTCCCAGAGGAAGCGGCCCTATCCTAAATGGCCTTCAGAATAGCCGTGGCGACGGTTAGACGGGATTTTATGTCAAATTTTTTCCTGGCTAGGTACGGCCTGCGGTTACGCGTGACGGCCCTGTAGGCGGTCTGTCTGTGGGCGGCCCTGATGCGGTTCCGAGAAAAAAAATTTGCCGCGTATCTGCGTGCTTCGCTGCAAATGTCGTCGAAAGACGATAGTCGTGTGCCGGCCATACTACTATGTTTTGCCTTGCCTAAGACAGCGCCTACTATGTTGAATCAGCCGCACCTGGCTGGCATTGATAAAAAAAAATTGAAGGACACTTTGTACATTCTAAACTGTGTTCGGCGAAAGCGTGTGGCCGTTCCACTGACTATGCCATGTCTTTTTTTTTCTTTTACACTGTCAGTGGGATAACACACAAAGCGAATGTCTGCATGTTTTTTTTTTCATTTTTTTTTTACCGCGAGTCGCAGCGAGACGCCAGACTAATCTTCCTCCGTTCGCATGCGTTCGTATTTTCTCGTGCTATGTGCATCGTGCAAACGCCATAGCGTTCCAGCAGATAAATTGACGGGCCCTTTGTAAATTCGAAAGTGTATTCCGTGAACGACTGTGTCCATTGAGACGGCGTCGGTCAGAATGATTGCAAACGCTGGGCACAGCGAAGCTACGCAAGCAAAGAGCGAGCGCTGTAGAGTCCGACGCTACCGGCGTCCGTTTGCGCATCCCGGCGGCCACCTGGCTCCGTGCCAGAGCTGGGATGGACGGGACGGACGGACATGGACGGACGGACGGACGGACAGACAGACGGACGGATGGACGGACAGACAGAGGGAAGGACAGACGCAGGGGACGGACACCGGACGGACGGACGGATGGACAGACAGACAGACAGACGGACGGACGGACGGACGGACGGACAGACAGACAGAGGGAAGGACAGACGCAGGGACGGACACCGGATGGACGGACGGACAGACAGACAGACGGACGGACGGACGGACGGACGGACAGACAGACAGACGGACGGACAGACGGACAGACCGACGGACGGACGGACACCGGACGGACGGACAGACGGACAGACAGACAGACGGACGGACGGACGGACAGACAGACAGACAGACGGACGGATGGACGGACAGACAGAGGGACGGACAGACGGACGGATGGACGGACAGACGGACGGACGGACGGATGCCGGACGGACGGACACCGGACGGACGTGAGCATGAGACATTAAAGGCTTTCGCCTTAATATAGGAGGCGCTGCGCGATATGGACGCCATCGGCAAACATGAGCTTGTGCTGAACCAAGGGCCACTGCCAGCGGCAGTACCTTCTCGTCGGCACATGGCTTTTTCGTGCATAGCGTCGCAGTTCGTGCACAGCGTCACATTTTCAGCGCAGCCTAAAAAACACTAGGGTCTTTAGAATTACGTATCTATGTATTTTCTAATAAAGAAACACATGACCTGATACTTACATATTAATGTTGCGCCTCAGATATGCGTAGTATTTGTTTTTTTAATCGAAAATGTTCACAAGTATCAACGCAAACACCAGTTCAAGATGGCTGGGCGTTGAGAAAGTGGTTAAACTTTGGCCGAATGGCTGAATCGGGGGACAGGCAGACCAAAATTTCTGCGTCAAGTATCCCAACAAAGACTATCGTCTTTAAAATATTTTTGGCGCTGTCAACCATTTTCTCGCCAGTTTGGCGGTTGTAATTAACACTACGGGTAATTAGAAAATGAACAGTATCACAATCATCCACATCTGCGACAACAACATGCAAATTACGCGCAGCACTAGAATCGAACTCGAGACCGCGTGCACTGAAAGCGGACACCTTACCCATTGCACCACAGCGCCACCGCATGAGTGCTCGTTTTTTTCGCGGGGTTATATATCTACAATGTCGTTTGCAAACAGTCGGCGCGACGTTGAACTTTTGTTTCTCTGCCATGTGCATGTGCTTGAGCGTGCATTAGGTCAGCAAATAGTTTGCGGGGCTTCATGAACTCCAGACAACCGCGGTAAGCACATTCGGTTCCGACTTCGGTTCGTAATTCGCCGTGCCGCAAGAACGATTAACGTGTGTCCGTGTGTCGTTAGTGCTTCTCCGTGAACAGCGGTTGTTTCGCTCACCGAAAATTCGCGAATGTATAACAGCGTGACGAGGATATCTTCAGATCTCGAAACCCACGTACGTTTTTCCCATGTGCGTGTGCTGCGAGGAATTTCTGCTATTTATGCCGCGATGTACACGCGTGTCAGTGACAGCAGCCCGTTCTCAGCTGTTCGTGTAACGTTAACCTGCTCTGGCACGTTAACGTTTCAATGGGTATCTTAACATGCCTACACTAACATTTGCATTTTGTGCGCGTGAACCATCGCGAGCCGCACGTTGGGGCAGCAGCACCTTTTTAGCAGTTCGACGATCATCTGTTTCAGCAATTACCACTTATGCGCGCTATTTCGCGCGATACAGTGGCTTTTACTCGTCTTCAGTCTTTAACTGATCTTATATATGGGAACTATCTACTGTAACCTTTATTCAGCATCACACCACTGTTCAAGTGAAGGCCGAAACGTGCGCCAAGATCAAGTATGTCGTACACAAATTTGCCACGGACAGGTTTCCCTCCAAATAAACAGTTGACGCTTTTGCACATCTCTTTCGCGAACGTCCGCGTGTAGATGGTGCAGAACGAACTTGAAAATGTTGTTGCTGCATGCCTCAATAAAACAACTGATATTTTGAAAATGAGGATATCTTATAACTGGTACATCGCCACAGCAGTATACAGATTGGGTTGATCGTAGTTCAACGTTACAAATACCATGCTAGAATTTGAGAACTGTAGCAGATGTGCAAAACTGTGAAAAAAGATTGGTGGCATATGCTCTCCTGCTGCCTTGTGCACCTGTGTACTCGATTTTGAAGTTCACCATGTAATTACACAACCATTAATAAAAGTTCAACCCACCAATTTTCAATCCACGTGGATCACTTTCTGTCTCATTGCCTTCCGTTTATTCCTTTTGTGCAATGTTTTCCAAAATCATCTGTTCAACTTGTTTTATAGAACACGAGCATTGATATTGATAGGCCAGTGTTTCAGGAATCTGTTTTGCATGTACAAGTAGTTTTTTAATGTGCGACAAAGACATAACTCGACAACCGATAAAAGAGATGTTGTTTGTCGTCTTTTATTGGAATCAAAACAGTAACACTGGGACTTGCCCAAATGCAGGGATATCCTAAATAAAGTGTGCCGTAAGCACTGGAAAGTGTTTCCACCATAGACCGTCTTGTAGAAAAACAATTGAAAGCTAAGAAAGAAAAAAACAGGCAGATCCCACGCACTGTGGGAATCGATGTAATGCGAAGCAGCCAGCAAGGAGCAAATCATACTGTACAAAATATGCATGTCATGCTTTATATGTTAGGACCTGTGATTTATGTTCGTCCTACAGTCATGTCAGGCAATACCAAATTTGGTGTATATCAAGCTAGCGAAACGGCCGCGAGCATGCGGTTAAGAACAGGAACACGGCGCGCTAGATGAAGAGGAAAACGAGGAGGCGCGTGGCACGAGGAGGGTTGTTTTTTGTTGTTGGAATAAACGGCAGCGTGGATGCGCTGCTCCATCTCTGAAGGCGTATTGTCTCTGAAAGCCGGTTGATCTTCGAAGGAAGTCTTCGGATTTTACACATGCCATGAGCGTGGCATGCAAGTCATGTTGCACATGACATGTTAGATTTCCAAGTGACCACTTGGCATTTATGTTCGTCACACAGTCACGTCAGGCACTACCAAATTTGGTGTATATCAAGCTAGCGAAACGGCAGTCAGCGCACCGTGAGCGTGGCATGTAAATCATGATGTACATGACATGCAGGTCATGATTTTCATATTACCATCTGTAATCTTGTCGGTCATGCAAAAATATCTCATCCTACCAATTTTTGGATATATCAAGTTAAGGAAACGGCCTCAGGAGCACTATGGCCATGGCGTGTAAATGATGATTTTCATGTCATGTTAGTCATGATTTTCATGATATGACCAGTCACTCATCTTCGTCATCTTCGTCATATAGTCATGTTATGCCATGCCAATTTTGGTATAAATCCCATTGACGATACGGCCAGGAGAGCACATAGTCGTAGGCGGCTAGATAGATAGACAGATAGATAGATAGATATATAGATAGATAGATAGATAGATAGATAGATAGATAAATAGATACATTCAAACTCACCGAATTTCGCTAAGAAATGCTTCGCATTAAAAAAACCCGCATATCCCACGCATTGTGGGAATCGATGTAATGCGAAGCAGCCAGCAAGGAGCAAATCATGCTGTACATAAAATTGAAGGACACTTTGCGCATTCCAAAGTGTGTTCGGTGAAAGCTTGTGGTCATTCAACTGACTACGCCGTGTCTTTTTTTTTACACTCTTAGTGGGATGGCACACAAACGAAATGTGTGCGTGCTTTCTTTTGTTACCGCGAATTGCAGCGAGACGCGAAACTAATCTGCCTCAGTTTCGCATGCATTCGTTTTCTCGCGCTTTGGGCATCGTGCAGACGCCATCCGCGTCCCAGTGCTTAAATTGACGCACACTTTGTAAATTCCAAAGTGTATTTCGCGAACACCTGTGTCCATTGAGACGGGCTCAGTCAGAATGGAACGCGATGCGCGCGTCTCCCTCCTTCCATGATTTGACACGCTGGGAACAGCGACGCTACGACAGCAAAGCGTGAGTGCTGTAGAGTCCGACACGACCGGCGTCCGTTTGCGCGCCCCGGCGGCCACCTAGCACCGTGCCAGAGCACGACCGGAGGGACGGCCGGACGGGCGGTCGTCAGCAAAACACATAAAAGGCTTTCGCCTTAATATGCATGTGATAATTTACAGGTTAGGAGCTGTCATTTATGTTCGTCATACATCACGTCGCGCAATACGACTTTCGGTGTATATCAAGCTGGCGAACTGGACGCAAGCGCACCATGAGCGTGGCATGTAAATGACATTGTATATTACATGCATGTCAAGATTTTCATGTTACCCCCCTGCCACTTATGTTCGTTATACAGTCACGTCCTGCAATACCAATTTTGGTGTAGATCAAGCTAGCGAAACGTCCGCGAACGTGTCATGAGCGTGGCATGCAAGTCATGTTGCACATGATACGTCGTGACTTCCATATTACTACTTGACATTTATGCTCGTCCTGCAGTCACGTCACTCAATACCAAATTTGGTGTATATCAAGCTAGAGAAACGGCCTCAAGCGTGCCATGTGCGTGGCATGCAAGTCATGTTGCACATGACATGTCATGATTTCCATATTACCAATTGTCATTTAGGTTCGTCATACAGTCACGTCACGCAATACCATATTTGGTGTACATCAAGTGAGCGAAACGGCCGCGAGAGTGCCATTAGCGTGGCATGCTAGTCATGTGACATTACATTTCATGATTTCCGTATTACCGCTTGTCATTTGTGCTCTCATACGGTCCCGTCACGCAATACAAAGTTTAATGTATATCAAGCTGGCGAAACGTACGCGAACGTGCCATGAGCGTGGCATGCAAGTCATGTTGCACATGACATTTCATGATTTCCATATTACCACTTGGTATTTATGTTCGTCATACAGTCACGTCACGGAATGCCAAATTTCGTGTATATCAAGCTAGCGAAACGGCCGTCAGCGCACCATGAGCGTGGCATGTAAATCATGTTCTACATGACATGCAAGTCGTGATTTTCATATTACCACCTGTCATTTATGTTGATCATGCGGAAATGTCTCATGCTACCAATTTTTGAATATATCAAGTTAACAAAACGGCCTCAGGAGCACTACGGCCATCGCGTGTAAATCATATTTTTCATGACAAGTTAGTCATGATCATCATGACATGACCAGTCATTCATGTTCGCCATACAGTCATGTTATGCCATGCCAATTTCTGTATAAATCCCATTAACGATACGGCCAGGAGAGCACAAAGTCGTAGGTGGCTAGATAGATATATAGATAGATACGCCGAAAGTCGCCGAAGTTCGCTAAGAAATGCTGCGCACTTAATAAACGCGATTACAAATGGTGTTGTACTTGCATTTAGGTACACACTTTGTTTACTTTATTCAGGAGTTAGACTTGTGAAAGTCGATCGCCAAAGTAGAATGCTGGCAGTGGCGTACCAACTCATTTGAGAGAGGGGGGTGCAAATCTTTCTCACTCGGTTGGATATACATATTGTTGCACGAAGAAAGCAGGCACATGGGTGCAGAGTTGGTATATTTACGGTAACTATATCTGTTGCCCAAGCGGCGATAAGAGACGTCGTCTTCCTCTAGTCGGAGCAAGCTTCCTCGTTCTCTTTACCCCAACATCACCGTCCCGGTGGGCTTAGCTCCGTCTCGGTGCAAATCATGGAGCATCAGTTAGTGTGGGCATATAGGGCTTGAGTCTGGCGACGTGAACAACGTCGCTGCTGATGTGAGGTAGCAAAGACACGTCGGCTGGTGCGATCTCGTACGTCACGTCAGACAGTTGGCGCAAGATCTTGTAGGAACCAGAGTAACGGGAAAGAAGTTTTTCCACCAATCCGACGCGACGTGAGGGCGTCCAGAGGAGAACAAGAGAGCCAGGAGAAAATTGTGTTTCTCGGTGCTGATGATCGTAGCGTCGTTTTTGGGAAGCTTGCGACGCTGTGAGGCGATGACGAGCGACCTCTCGGGCATGGGCGGCCAAGGTGATTGCATCGCGGGCGTAATCAGTCGTTGAGGATCGTACGCCAGAGGGTAGCAACGTGTCGAAGGGCAAGACAGGGTCGCGGCCATACAAAAGGTAGAATGGCGAAAAACCCGGCGGTGTCGTGACGGGACGAATTATAAGCAAAAGTAATGTATGGTAAAGCGGCGTCCCAGTCACGGTGATCGTCGGAAACGTACATTGCAAGCATGTCTGTTAGAGGTGCGGTTCAGGCGCTCGGTGAGCCCATTCGTTTGAGGGTGGTACGCGGTAGCGATCTTGTGTTCAGTAGAACAGGAGCGGAGCAGGTCATCGACGACCTTCGACAAAAAGTAACGGCCACGATCCGTTAGTAACTGTCGAGGGGCGCCATGGTGCAGGATGACGTCGTGGAGTAGGAAGTCGGCAACATCTGTAGCGCAGCTGGTCGGTATCGCTCGCACAATGGCATATCTTGTTGCATAATCTGTTGCGACGGCTATCCACTTGTTCCCTTTGGTAGAAATAGGGAACGGGCCGAGTAGGTCGAGGCCGACACGGAAGAATGGCTCTGTAGGGACTTCAATTGGCTGAAGCAAACCAGCAGGAGGCAAGGCAGGCGTCTTCCGTCGCTGACACAGGTCGCAAGAAGCGACATAGCGACGCACAGAGCGATAGAGACCGGGCCAGAAGAAGCGGCGCCTTACGCGGTCGTAAGTCCGAGTGATGCCCATATGTCCAGCAGTAGGAGCGTCGTGAAGTTCCTGGAGCACGCCCAGTCGTAGATGCTTGGGAACGACTAGTAATAACTCAGGACCATAGGGCTGAACGTTGCGGCGGTATAAAATGCCATCATGCAATGTAAACTTCCGGAGAGAAGGGTCGGAGGGCGCGTAGCTGAGGCGGTCCATAAGGTTTCGAAGAACAGGGTCTTGTCGTTGCTCGTCGCCTATGTGGAGAAAGCCGGATATGGACAGAGTACAGATGTCCATGTCAGCATCGGTGTCGTCCGGTTGATCCACGGGATTGCGAGACAGGCAGTCAGCGTCGTTGTGCATGCGTCCAGATTTATGCACTATCGAGAAGTCATACTCTTGTAGACGCAAAGCCCAACGTGCAAGTCGTCCAGTTGGGTCCTTCAAGGAGGAAAGCCAACAGAGTGCGTGGTGATCAGTGACGACGCGGAAGGGATGACCAAACAAGTACGGTCGAAATTTCGCGACAGCCCAAACGAGTGCAAGGCATTCTCGCTCAGTTATCGAGTAATTGCGTTCGGGCGTGGAGAGAAGGCGGCTCGCGTAGGCGATGACACGGTCGTGGCCCTGTTGATGCTGAGCGAGAACCGCGCCGATGCCATGACCACTCGCATCAGTGCGTACTTCAGTGGGCGCGGAAGGGTCAAAGTGCGAGAGAATTGGTGAACTTGTAAGCCGCTCAATAAGGGTAGAAAATGCTTGCTCTTGGTGCGGACCCCAGAAGAAAGAGGCATCCTTCTTAAGGGAGGTCGGTCAGAGGACGAGCGATGTCGGCAAATTTCTTTACAAAGCGACGGAAATAGGAGCACAAACCCATAAAACTGCGGACATCTTTCGTCGACGCAGGAATAGGGAAAATTTCGCACAGCGCAACTTTCTCTGGATCAGGTTGGATTCCTGCAGCGTTTACGAGATGCCCGAGCACGGTGATTTCGCGGCGACCGAAGTGGCATTTAGATGAATTAAGCTGAAGGCCAGCAGAGCGAAACGCAGAAAGGATAGTTGTGAGGCGCTGCAGGTGGCTTTCAAAAGTCGGCGAAAACACGATCACGTCGTCGAGGTAACAGAGGCACGTTGACCACTTTAAGCCACGCAATAGGGGAGTCCATCATGCGCTCGAATGTAGCTGGCGCATTGCACAATCCAAAAGGCATGACTTTGAACTGGTATAAACCATCTGGTGTTACGAAGGCGGTTTTCTCGCGGTCCATCTCATCAACGCTGATCTGCCAGTAGCCTGAACGCAGATCAATTGAAGAAAAATAGTTGGATCCATGAAGGCAATCAAGGGCGTCATCTATGCGTGGAAGTGGATACACATCTTTTTTTGTTATCCGGTTGAGGTGACGGTAGTCGACGCAGAAGCGCCACGAGTTGTCCTTTTTCTTTACTAAGACTACCGGGGATGCCCACGGGCTACTCGATGGTTCAATAATGTGCTTGTCCATCATCTTGTCGACCTCTTTTTGTATGATGGTCCTTTCCGCAGCGGAGACGCGATATGGTCTCCTACGAATGGGGCTCGCGTCACTGGTGTTGATGCGATGGGTGACAACAGATGTCTGTCCAAGGGGCCGGTCATTCAAGTCAAATATATCCG